>CAUYRT010094473.1:0-55982 GCA_963574885.1 Lepilemur ruficaudatus | reverse complement strand
TCCAAATGGTTTACAATAAAGCTTGTTTCTAATGGTTTACAATAGTAAACCATGGTTTCAATGGTTTCAAATGGTTTACAATAAAGCTTGCTCACTAGCTCTGGGACATACCGCTCTCTCTACAAGGATGTAATAGTCCCACATCTCACTCCAACTCACATTCCACTGGCCAAAACAAGTCTCATGGCCAAGCCCGATGTCACCCGATGTCAGTGGGTGGTATCTATACCTCTGTCACTGGGAAGGCATTGGCAGGGATAGGCCCAGTACAAATAGGTGGCAAGTATTTTTTGAAAATATAATCAGTGACAATGACTTCCTACCACAAGTATGGGTAATTTTTGAAACATGCAGTACTCTTTTGGGTAGGGAAAAATGTACATGTAATGTTTCCATCTGCTAGTACAAATGTTCATATTTTTATAGTAAGTTTTGCATTTTAGTTTGGTGAACGATTTTTCTGTACAACTTAACACCCACTAATGCTATCTCTTTTTTTTTCTTTCTTCAGAGAATCCGTGACTTAGAAGATAAAACAGACATCCAGAAAAGACAGATAAAGGATTTAGAAGAAAAGGTATGTGTTGAGTTCAATATCTATTTTATTCTCTATTTGTTCAGTCGAAAAGTTATATTGATTTTGCACACTGCAATTGCTTCCTGGCTGCTCAGTTATTGTGTATTTTGCAGAGGCAGGTGTAGCTACTGTAAACATAGCCTTTGCCTTCAGTCAGGCACCGGAATTCCTGGACAGGTTCTGGCATCAGTAACCCAGCCTTGACATGTTTGCCCTTTGTGTTGATTTTTTTATTCTTTTCTGTAAGTGTTTTCTTTCTTCCTCTTCATTTCCTTTCCAAAAGTTTCTTCTGTGTTTTGTTATTCTACTTTGCTCTTTCTTTTAAAATTCTTTTTAGTACCTTTTTAAAAATCTTTTCCATTATTCATAAAAAAGACCTTTCATCTTTGTATAGTTTCACCTCCACAATAAGTTCAGAAACTTAGGTTGACCCATGATAATTAGATCCTCATCTCTCTTGCCTACTGGTCTGAAGGAGTAACTGCTTCTTCCAAGTCAGCCAGTGTTTTGGGGGTAAACATAGTGGTTCTTAGGGGGCTCTGGGAAGTGTGTGTGTGGTGCAAGAAGGGACAGGGCACTGGCCAGGAGGCCAAGCAGGCTGCTGTGAGCCAGACAGTCTTTGCCCAGGACACAGCAAGGATGGCAAGGAGGTTTTGTCTGGTATTCCCATCTGATCGACTGGAAGTAGCTATCCAAATCCCTGTATTGATAAAGGAGAGGGTTGTTTTGCAGTATCTTCCATGGGCACACGAGAAGAAAATAGCAAACCATCTGCCATTCCTGAGACAATAGTTAGAATTTGGTGCATCTCAAATTGCTTCTATAGTTACTCAAATATGTGAGGTCGAAGAGAGTTGATAGGATCTAGTAGCCAGACCACCAGGCACCCAGATTCCACAAATGGACTATTTGGTTCTGCAGGATCAAACGAGGCAAAGGTAAAGTGCAATAAACCAAGAACGGAGTCTAATTTCCCGGTGATTGGCAGGAAGACCCACAGAAGACAGGATTTCTCCCAGCTTCCCTGGTTGTCAGAGCCCATGCTGGAAGTCTTCCAGTGTCCACACCTTTGAATGGCCAGATCTGAGCCATTCCCTCTGCTTATTCATAAACTGTCCTAGCGCTGGCTCAAGGGGAAGTCAAGGTTAAGGCAATTCTGCCCCCAAAACTTTATGATACCATTCAGTCCCCAATCAGCTGAGGTTTAAAAACACAAATAAAAGAGGGAGCTTTTTTGTATCTATTAATGTCACCATGCTAGATTATTCTCTAAATAAATCCCATGGAAATGTTGGGAGAAGGGGAATTAAGATTATGTTCAGTGTCAGAATTCAGTATGAACATTTTCACAATTCTTTTGACCAATATACTTTACAGGTCTGAACTTCCTAAACATTTAAGATAAAGGGGAAATATAGGGAACAGAAAACAAGGACTCTTTAGTTATCAAAGCTGCATATTTCACATATGATAGCAAATTAAGCTGCTTCAGAAACAATTCAGTTGATTTCAGATTAGAGATCTGACTGAGAGGTGAGGCTTACAACTCACCTTCTGTTCACTTGACTTCAGTTCTGTTAGCCCTCAAACCAGTTAAAAAGGCCAAAGATCCCTTATGTCAGAGACACTCTTCATTGTTTCCCTTGGGGTACTTGAACACCCAGTCAGGGTACATGCAACATCCCTTCCTTGTTGCTCATTTCCATGCTCTCAATTAGTGTGAATCGGGGGCTAACAGCAAACGCGAAGTTGCTTCAACTGTACGCAACACTTGACCTTATCCAAAGCACTTCCACTGCCGTTATCTCATTGGATTCTCAATTACTCTATGAGACAGACACAGCAGATGTTATGATCCTCTCTTATGCAGATAATAAAACAATCGAGGAAATTAAATAACTTGCCTAAGATTAGGTGACCAATCTATGGCAAATCAAGACCAGAGAGGCCAGGGTGTCTGACCCCAAGTGCCGTAGTCTGGCCCCAACACTGCAGGGACTAAGAATCTCATTAAAGACTAAGTGATGGGCATCTCCTCATGCCCAGAGAGGTAGCTCTGATGTCTTATAGTCTCATAGGAATAATGGGAAGCCTTCCATTCCTCTCCTTGAGCTTCTCCTGCTACAGTTATATCTTGAAGAAGTGAAAAAAAAAAGGACAGAGTTTCTGCTTTTCAGAATAATAAACCGATACATGGCTCCTAGTACCGTATTTATAACTTGTTTGTAGAATTTAGCAGTAGTGAAGCAAGAACCTTATATGCAGTGGCATTAAAGGAAATATGCAAATAACATGCACAATATGGCAATATCACAGCCCCCATTCAGAAATGTGTCCAACAGGATGTTCCTGGAGTATAATAGTTAAGCAAAAGACTGACTGATTCTGCAAAGGTGAACCACCAAGGAAATCAGTTATCTTTTAAAAACTGACCTGACCTGTGACATTTTCTAGTTCACATACAGTTAGTTATGTATCAATGCTACACAAGCATGAGTTTGTCCATTCAGTTATCTTCTTCTCTAGTGAAGTTTCTTGGTAATGAGAGACAAATCGGACATCATTTAACTTCTGTGAGTCAAATAAAGAAATGTCTATCTCAGAGGCATGACAGCTAGAGCAAAATGGTACATTCAGCATCTGAAACACCCACTGATGTAGAAACATGTTTCATACCAATAGCACACGGCTACCCATCCTCACTTGCCCAGGGCAGACCCTGTTTGTTCCTCCTACCCCAGTGTGATTACCAACAGGGTCCATTTCCTTCTCAGAAGTGTTCCACTATGGATAATCAATTGTATGTTTACCTTATGTATTAATACTCTCCCTGCTGCACCTTGGTCCTAAAACCTACCACATAAACCAAATAGCAATAGCATCGAGTGATTAAGTGTATGTTCTGATTTTGTGTTTTGAAATACCTTCCTATATGTGAAAGACAGAGCCAAGGATACATAATGGAGTAAGACTCAGGCTATCTAAGCTCTAGTGCTCACTGTGCCATGAAGTTGTATGAACTTAAACTATTGATTTACTGCTCTGAGCTTATTTTTCTCATCTATAAAATTAGGAGCTTAGACGAATTATCTGTAACACCCCCTCACAATTCTAAAATGTATGAATCAGTGTTAGCTGAACACCGGCATTGCTGTCAGTAGATACATGAAAGGTATGGATTTTTTAAACAAAAAGGTAATTGAGGTATATGTGAGAAGTGGGCATACTTGAGCAATGTGGAAAAGCTGAGGTTTTGTACTACCTGAATGGCACTACAGAAATTCAGATTTACATAATCTTCTTCTTTTTCTTCTGCAGTTTCTGTTTCTATTCTTGTTCTTCTCTCTTGCCTTTATTCTATGGCCTTGATGTCAAGGTGCCTCTTAAAGGTAAGATTCCATTTAATTCTCAAACTGTGGTTCCAAGAGGTATTTGATAAGAAGGATGCTGCATATAGTTACCATGCTGTGTTTTTTAAAAACAGACACACTTGGTTTGGTTAGCCTAAATGCCGTAAAATGAGAAAGAGAGACAATCTATTTGGGTGATCATTGGATAATAAAGAATCTATAAAGTGTGCTGGGAACCAACAATATTTTCCACTTAACTGTATTACTTTGGATAGTCACGATATCTGTGGATCTTAGTATTCTCATCGTAATCTCCCGTTACACAGAAAGAGTTGCTTCTATAAATGCAAATTAAAGAAATACGACTTTATGTTTAAACTGGCCTTCAGCTTGAAAGTTCTGATTCTGTGAATCTAACAAGCTAATAATGATTGCATTTTCAACCCTTTTCTCTAGTTTCTTCTCATCAGAACTCAGGAAAGCAGGCTATTTAAGTGAAATTGAATCTTGTTTTCAAATAAGGGACTTCTCAATGTCAATTTGGGGAAAAAAAAAGGAGAGTCTTATTACTATTACCAAGTTCATGTCTCATGAATACATTCATAAGTAATCCTAGCCAGTAATGCCCAATGCTTAAAAATACGGATCCCCAGGCCCTGCTCTAGACTTAATGGACCAGATCACTGGAAATGGAGGTGAGATAGAACGGAAGAGAGGGTGGGAGGATGGAGAGCAAAGACTGGTGTGTATTTAACTAGCATGCCAGGTGATTCTGATGTTCAGCTAGGTATGGAAACCACAAATCTCAACACCATTGTTAAAAATAAAGAAGAGCTAGCTGCTACTCTAAAACCATTCATCATGGCCCAAGTCAATTTTTATTATCCTATTAAGTTATAGTACATAGATATATTTCCTGGACCCCATTTTATTTAACATGTCCTATAGCATGTTGAAAATGGAAGAGACACACGTTTCCTTTTGTGGGTATCAACTCTATTACCTGGATCTGGAACAGACAAGTAAAAGTGCTTTAGCATGACCTGATACAAGGAAAGAGTTAAGCAGATATGCCCAGAAAGTTTATGTCCTCTTGTAACCAACTCTCTGGCTTTATTCCTTTTTCCAAAATCTTTTCTTCTCAGACTAGCAACTATCCATTATCTGGCAAGAAGGGTGACAACCAGGCAGCACATACTGAAGAGGACTTAATCTCTTAAATTGAATAACAAATTGTAATGAAATGAGATTCTCTAGAAAAGGTTAAAATGGCCAAATATCAGAAAACAAACAGACTTCACCCCCCATAAAATACATAAGCAGGGTAAATAAAGTTCAGTAACAAACAAGTAATACATGTGGTTTAGGGAAGAAAAATCAAACCTCATAAATACTAGCTAGAAAATAAGAAGATTTCAACATTAACATCAATAATGGCTAAAACTTATTATATGCTAGGAGCTGTTTGTACGTTTAATCCTCGCAAACCCCCCTATGAGGTAGGTACTGCAATTATTCCTGTTTTACATTTGGAGAAACTGCAGCATGTGACTTTCCCAAGACCACGCAGCTACAATCGGCAGGGCTAGGCTGTGTGTCCAGGAAGCTCGTTTCAGAGTCCACTTTAACTACCGTACCGCCTCACAGACAAAAGAGGACATTTCTCCCATATTTCGAGCAACATTGATGTCCACAGGTATCAACAACCAGAAGCCTCTTCTACTATTTGTGTGATACTTCTTCAAAACTACTGGCTTTTGAAATTACAATGTGCTCATCCGTATACCTTTTCCCATTTGATGTAACTCCACGAGGGATGTACAAGATTTGATTTATTTTTCCTTGAAAGCAGCACGTAATTGACACTTAGTAATTGTCTGTTAAATGAAAGACTATCATGATATTTTAAAATAAGTTAATATGGTAATGAATCTGGGCAGTATAAAATATATACCAGAAAGTGGCTGAGTAGTTTAGAACACACAACTTTAAAGTTAAATATACTCTTATGCTTGAATCCTGCCATTTACTAGCCGTGTAATGGTAGGCAATTTATTTAACCTACCTGAGATTAGGTTTCCTGTTCTATAAAATGGTTATAATTATGTTATTAAATATTTACAGTATGGTGTTGCGTTGAGAGAATTATAATGCATGTAAAAGACATCACATTGCCTAGAAATTTATTAAATAATCAGCAACTCATAGCTATTATTATAAAAAGTTAGCTATCATATTTACTGAGTTTGAAAATATATAAACTCAAACTGTTATTATAACCTCTTGTACTGCCAAGTAGTTTACAGCCTAAATCCAAACAAGTTGTTGCTTTTTGATCTCCTCTTTTCAGGGAATAATCTGGATTTAAATAATATAATGGAGTATCACATTACCGAAAACTGATAAATGCTGCTTATGTCTCCAAAGTAGGCACGTGAGACAGGAATAAGTAAAGAAGAAAGGTTCCTGCCTTGTTGATGGTAGTAAAAGTGTGCTGCAAATAACTATAAAAAATTTTTCTATACTAAATTAATGATTTATATTCTGCTCGTAAACCCAAGACTAACTTAAATTATACATAAAGGAACCCTCCTTAAAATGGAATGACTCATACTTTTCTTTTAGCAGTTACCTGTGATTATTGTCAGTGATGATATAGAAGCCACAAAAAGCTCCCTAGAAGGCCCTCTTACTATACTCAGTGCTTGATGACTAAATAACTCATCTGCATGGATTATGCTGGGACTTCTACCTTAAACAGGGAGATCCAGGTAGTTCCAGAAGATATCTGCTGTGCATTGTGTTTATTCCAAATAATAGCATACCACTATGTTAGAGTTCTCCAAAGGGACAGCCAGTAGGATGGATGGATGGATAGATAGATGAGAGGGGATTTATTAGGGGAATTGGCTTTCATAATTATGGAGGCTAAGAAGTCCCACTACCATAAACTGGAGAACCAGAGAAGCAGGTAGCATGGCTCAGTTCAAGTCAGAAGGCCAAGAACCGATAAAACCGAAAGCGTAACTCTCAGTCCAAGGCTGAAAGCTTGAGAGCCCCAGGAGGTCACTGATGCAAGTCCCAGAGTCCAAAGGCCAAAGAACCTGGAGTTCTGAAGTCTAATCAATTCATTCCACCCTCATGACCTAATCACCTAATGAGGTAGGACCTAATTAGGCTCCACCTCCAACTGTTGCATTGGGGATTAATTTTCCAACATATGCTCTCTGCGGGACAGAGTCAAGCCATAACACACTAATTCTTCCACAAAAGACAGTTATACAAGGAGACAAAAGAAAGAAGAAAATCAGAGGAGTAGTAGTAGCTGATAACTCAGCTATCACCAGGTTAGTTTTATATCCAGGTTACAATGACCCATTGAAAATCCTCCTCTTCTGAGCAGGGATGAATTAAAGAAGAACATGAGAGCACCAGCTTTGTTCATTATGAAGTTGGGAAGACCAGAGAACAGGTGATCATGATTCTTTATCCACATACTCTGGTCTAGTTCATTTTTGATGATACTTCTCTAGCGTCAACCATTAATTCTTGAACTTGACAGCTCAATATTTTGACTTCCTGTCTAGTAACATAAAAAATGTTGAAAGGCACATAATACTGTATTATTGTTCTGATGCAGAAAAAAAAACTTAACAGAAATTAAAACTGTATAATAAAAGCAGCCAGAGTTGACTGGTTATAAATTATCTGTTAAAATATGCAAATGTGTACTTTTTATTGCATTTATATTTTTTCACCCCCTCCTCCCACCAATGCCTCCAGGTAGCCTGTTGAAAACAAATGGCTACATGACCAATCTCTACTATATTTGTTGTCTAAAATAGGAGAATTTCACTCCTTATTGTTTTATATTGGTAAGAAAAGTCTATAAGATCAATCATTATATGCCAGTTAATAATTTGTTTCTTTATGTAAATATATTCATTAGCCTTTATCCAATCGTATTAAAATTGTTTTCCTATCTGTCTCACAAATTGGACTATTAATAAAGCATAGAGTAGGGCTTATGTTATAGTCATCTTAGTATCTTCAATGTCTACAACAGTGCTTTATCTATACTAGGTGCTGAATAAATTTTAAATTGACAGATGGACTAAAGGGCAGATGGGTGAATGAATAAAGAGCTGGGCAGTTAAATACGAAAGCAGATTTGTGATGTGCTAGATTAGAGCCAGTGGATAGCATAGTAATATTAGCTATTAATAATATGCAAGATAACATATCTGATTTGTTCTTCATCTATCATTTGGAGACTAATTTAAAGCATGCATTAACAAAGGAAAGAGTACATAAACAAATGCATTCTCCCCCTTGTCCATAGCTAGAATAGACTACCAAAGGGGCTCAGTACTTCTGCTATAAACATTCTTAAAATCCATTCTCCACACAGCAGTTAGAGTGAGTTGTTTGAAACCCAAATCTAATCTTGCCCCTATGCTGAGAAAACACCACCATTAGGATCAAGTCACAGTTCTTTAATGTGGCCAACAAAGCCCCATATGGTCTAACCACAGACGGTCTCTCAGGCTTCCTGTTGCTCCAGTTTCCCTTGATGGGCCACACTGCCTCCTGCCTGCCACAGGGTTTGCCCAAGCTGTCTCAGTGCGTAGAACACTTCCCTCCTACTTCATCTAGTAAACACCTACTCAAACATCCTTTAGCTCTCAGCTGAGTTGATTCTCTCAGGGAAGTCTTTCTTAATTTCCCTCCTGGACAAATTTTACATGCATTTAGATAAATGTATATATACATATATATATATATTTTTTTAAATTAGTGTTTCTCTTCCTCATTGTGTATAGACTTCATGAGGGTAGGGATCATATATGTTTTATTCACCGTTATATCCCAAATACCTACACAGTACCTAGCACATGGTCAACAATCAATAAATACTTTTTGAATAATATAACAACCCTGCAAAAAGATACTATCATACCTCTCTTTCTTAGTCTGTTTGTGCTTCTATAACAAAATACCTGAGACTAGGTAATTTATAACCAATAAAAATTTACTTCTCACAGTTCTGGAGGCTGGGAAGTTCAAGATCAAGATCAAATTCAAGATCAAAACACTGGCAAGTTTGGTGTCTGCTTCCAAGATGGCGCCTTGCTGTTGCATCCTCTGGAGGGGTCAAACACTAGTCCTCTAATGGCTAAAGGGATGGAAGGGCAAAAAAAGTGAAGCTATTAATAGTTTCATCCAGCCCTTTTATGAGGCACTAATCCCATCCGCTCTGCCCTCATGGCCTAATAACATACTAAAGGTCCTACCTCTTAATACTGTTGCATTGAGGATTAAGTTTTAACATGAATTTTGGAGGGGACACAAACATTCAAACCATAGCACTCTCCAAACATTAATTTCCCACTACAAAAAAATGGGAAATAATAGCACTCACTATTTTTCTGATTATTGAGTGATATTATGTAGGTAAAGCAATTAGGACAGTACCTGGCACATAGAAAGGCTTATTGAAGTCCAAGTTCCTAGGACATACCAAGAATTCTATCTTGAATCATTCCTTTCAAGATATGCTTCCATCTAACAAGACCACGTTTCCCACACCACCATCAACTGGTTAATATCCATTCATCCTTTCCACCTCAGTGGAAAATCAGGGAAGCCTCCCCAGATCTTCTGGTTTCAATTTGGTTTCATTCAACGTTTTTATCTGTCTTCCCCGTGAGGATTTTCATGGGTCAATTACTTAACAATTCTGTGTCAGTTTCTTCATCTGTAAATAGAGGTAATAACAATAGCTACCATATATTGAATACTCTATGATAAATTGCATATGAGGATTGAAGGAATGGAAGGCGTCAGAGATGGCCCTTTGATTTCCAGATGGTATAACTGGTTGGATGGTGGAGCCCTTACAGATACTAGAGTTACAAATCAGAAGCAACATCACTGTACTCGTTGACTTGAAGTTTGGTGGCATAGAGTAAAGTCTCAGAAATCATAGCTACAGTTGCTGTTTTACAGAGGATGAAACTAAAGCTCAGCACTGTCAAGCACCCTACGAAAAAGAACCGCTGGGTGCCATTGGATAACCCCTGTGCAGTTATTCAGAATGCCAATTTGAATAAATCTGGCCTTACTGTAGAAACGGGAGTTCCTTTTACAGGCACTCCTCAATTTATACAAATTTAACATTCTAAGAGACTGCCTATAAGTCCATTAATTTTTAAAACCAATATGCATTTACTCAACTGATGGGTTTTACCTCACTTGTTATAGGCAGAAATGATGCATACATGCTTTGACTCAGAATATAGGATTTGATCTCTGATAGCATATAAAGTCATCAAAGTTTGCAAGTAAAAGATTTCTTGTGTTTAGACTTATTTTATGTATACAGACACACACACAAAAATGCATATCCCTTGAAGAATCTTGTAGATACATTCAGATCCACCACCAGAGAGTAGGAGAATATTATACTTATAACTAGTTGTTTGGGCTCTCAGCCAGGTGGGATGTAAATATGAACTTGATCTCTTTTCTCAAATCATGGCTTTTACTCAGATTCTGTCTTATTTTCCTCTCTCACCCTTTAATAAAATCTTAGGTTGGTTCCCCAACTTTTTAGTCACTTTCAATGCTCAAAAGTCTTGCTCAGTTTAAAAATTCGATCTCAGACTCTGTTAAATCTCATTTCTTCCCTTATTCTATCTTAGGCATGAGCCAGTTATCCCCATGGAGGAGTTGTCCATGGTCTGGCTCTAGGAAACCTCTTCTCCCTCTTTCCCTCTTCAAGGCTTCAGTCTGTCTGGAGAACAGGGAGGAGGAAGAGGGAAAGGGATCCTGCCTCTCGACTCCATTGGCAGTGATTTTGGCTGTTTCTCTGGCTATTACCAACCAGCACTTGATGTCTGTCCTATGAGCTGGCCATTCCAGGGGACATATGTGGGAGTTCTTCAGAAGGCTGGGCAGAGCATGCCTACTGCGTGCGCTATTCTCCGCTTGGCCAAGGCCCACCCTCTTCCACTGCCTCTCCGGCTTTCATCGTTGCTGGTACAACCCACAGTTTCTTGCTGAATAGGTGCCTTTTGATGAAGTATGGGCAGGGTGACAACTACACTACTACCCCATCTCTGCCCTGTCATCCCTCTTCAATTCTCTGCTCAGATAGAAAAGGCAAGATGAGCAAGTCAGTCTGTGTTTGAGCAATAGAAGGTGAATCTCCCTTGGTACATGCACAACCAATCTCTTTATGCCTCTTGACACCTTCCATTCACTCCCTCTGTGTGGTCTCACCCCAGCCACTGCACTTCCTTCCCACAGGTCCCCCTCTGTGACTATGTCACTCTTTCACCCTAGTCTAACCTAGTCTTGGGAGCAAAATGGCTCTGCGAATAATGCATTCCAAATATGTCTGACTGGCACTCACAGGAAGAATTTCTTTGAATCCTTAGTATGCCTCTGTGTGGTAGACTGGAAGTGTCTTCTGGGTACTGAGTGCCTTCCTTTCCTCCGCTTTGGATTTTGGTCACCCTTTCTCAGATAATAGTAAAGTCCTTTTACAGAATTGGCATCCTTACTTTATAGATGAGGAAATTGAGGCTTAGGAAAGTTAAATAACTTGTTCTTGGACATATAACAAGAAAATGGAAATCCCATTTTCTCTATCTATGTCATTCAGACTCTAAGACCATGTCCTTAAGCAGCACATGATAGCACATCCTCTGTGCCATTTCCAGCTTTTATTGGAAGAGAGAGCATTATAACCTAGACTTCTATCCAAGTGAAAACCCAGACATACAGACTTAAAGAGTGTTTCTCTGTTTGAGCTAGAAGTCCTGACTGGGACAGGCCCAGGATGGCACCACCGAACAGGGACGTCTCTGGGCCGACCAGAAACCTGTGTGTCAGAATTCCCAGGGGGTCCTCCAATCAGGACTTTAGGGTGGAGACAATGTGCCAATGGTTACCATTGTTGGGGAGGAAATGTGACATAAAAGTAAGTTATTGAAGGGCATGGACAGGCCTATTTTTAATATAGCATCTTAAATTGATATTTTGGGACATGATGACACTTAAATTTCTTAAGGCATCACCTTGGAAGGCCCCAGAGGAAAAAGCAATCATGATAATAACTAATATTTCAGGCCACTTACTATGAGACTAGAACTGCTAATTGTTTTGTATGCATTATGTTGCAACAATCCTTGAAATAGATACGTCTGTTTTCTCACTTAAAATTAAAATAACCAAGTTTAGAGACGTTATGTAACTTGCACAAGATCATACAGCTCAAAGAATTGGTAAAGAATAAAAAAACTATTTTTTCCTTAAAGAAAAGTTTGTTTTCTTATGATTCCATTATTAACGGAAATGATAATTAAAGAATTTTTTCCTCTGTTTTACAGAGTAACCGAAAACACGGATAAGACCCCAGAAATGCTTTTGGGCAAATGCTTTTAAACCTTCAAAGATGGCAAAATTGTTTACACCAGTGAGAGGGAGATCAAAAGCTAAGAACTACCCTGTAGCCAGGACTACAACTGTGTATTTTAAAGCCATTATTCAAGGTTTCTTACTTGACAGTTCCTACATGACCCTGCTGAAAATCTACAATATATGCTGCATTTAATGAAACATGTATATGTCAAACCAGAAGAAAAGAACTAACATATATTGTGTAAAGAAAAAATTCAGCAATGGAACCAGTTTCAGCAGATCAAGCAAAGATGTGTCTTGGGCATGGAACCAAAGTTACAATGAAACATTCAACTCCTGCTGTGCAGGGGGGTCATTTTAATGTAACACCACACCCCATGGAAACACTAGTCGTGATAATAAACATCATTTTAAAAGATCAAAACAGAAAAACAAGGGTGGGTGGGGAATGAAGCACGAGGAATACCTATGAGGAGCTATTTACAATAAAATGTTTCATTTGAAAAGTCTGGTTTCTTACTACAGGGATTTGCTTTTCTGTCTTTATGATTATTTTAAACTCAGGAACAGAGACATCTGCAATGTGATTGGGAAGGAAAGCCCACTCCGTTTTGTTTTTCTGCAAAAGGCAGAGCTTATGGAATTCACTCCACAGATGACAGATGAGAAGTGGATCACAGTGACCCTAACTAAACTGGCAACCAAGTCAAAGGACCCGGGTGAATGTAACATATGAAATAAAAGCAGATTTGATGCTTCCTTGTCCTTCTCTCACATCTGCGTTCCTCCACCGATGGACTGATCTCACTCATGTTGAAAATTAAGAAGACGATACTATAAATCACAAGCTCCCTGACTTAGTTCTGTTTAGAACATCTATAGGGAACATGGGCCAGAGAGCACCTCTGAATCTTTCAATTTCCAAAATATTGATTTTCAAGTGGCTGCTTAAAAATTGCTGCAAATGGATATGCTATATGATTTTAGTAAAAACACAATAGAGGTGATAAGTAAACTTCTATCAGCAGTTGGGTTTGCCACAGAGATGTGAACATTAAGCTAAATTATGATTATTTTTAAAAGCATCCTGATATGCCTAGAGCATTCTGACCTCTTGTTGTTTCCAGTAATAACTTTCTTTCCCAGAGAGCTGACAGCAACAAGATAGCTCTACTTTTTTATATAGAAATAATACTATGTTACCAATAAGGTCATTTTCTACCAGAGACAATTAGAAGACTGGTACTTTTCCTAAGTTACGTCTTGGATTCAGCTCTGAGAGCAAATACATGTTCCTGAAAAGCTAATTTTACACCTCATTTACTGTAGTAACAAAACCACCTCAATTTTTCAAAATTTCAAGGTTTTATTTATGGGGCTAGAATTCCCATGCATAGGGAATGTGTGTTAGGGAGCCAGAAACTCTTTCTATGAAATGCTACACAAATCTTTCCATATGTGGGTTCAGAATCTTGTCCTTCAGTTTTAGCACTGGCATTTTCAAAGCCAGAACAATAACTGAAGAAATGTACAAGAAAAACTAGAATGCTGGGGTCCCACTTTTTGTTCTTAGATTTACTGCTGACCCAGGTATCTTTGGCCCAGTCACTTAACCTCTCTGTGCCTCAGTTTCCTCATCTGCAAAATGGGGTTAAATGCTTTTTCATGAAGTTTTATTTGCAATTTTGGAACAAGAGGTGCTTAAAATAGCACAAAGTGCTTTGTAATTATTACAACTGCTGTATTATTTGACTTTCCTGTGTTGTTGAGGAAAAGATTACCCTGTGTAATAAAATAGTGCTTCAATTTGGTTAAATCTAAGCACTGAAGCGTTCCCATCAACTTACCTGGGACGTTATTAGCAATAAAGATTGAGAGATCTATAGCCAGGATCTCTAATAATCTATAGCAAATAGATCACTCATGCTATTGAATGAGATAGAAGTGTATGTCATTTCAATGATAAGCATCTCCTAGCTTTCTTGATTGCGTATGCATGCCATCCTACCAAACACCACTTTTATCACAGGAGAACCAACCATGAAATGAAGGTTTGGAGTGAACTGACTGTATCACATAATTAAACTGCTTATCTGTTCCATTTTGGGAGAAGGCCAGGTGATATGTCCTACTGGGAGGATATGAAACAAACGATCATGGCGGATTCTTTGCTCAACTAGGTAGGTTTCAGATTAAATATGAATGGTAGGTTCATTGTGCAGGCAGTGGGAAAGAGGGTGCCTCTGTAGTATCTGTGACCCAACCCTAGAAAACTTGAGCCAGGAAATATGAAACAGGATACATTGCTCTCCCATATCTCAGACTTTTCTCTTCAACCGCTCTTCACTTACCATTCCAGAGCCCATCTGAGCAAACCCATACTCCATCTGCTTTTGCTTTTCCTACCAAGAAACTTGTAGGTTAAAATTTATATTCAGGAACTGACTACTTCTAAAGGATTAGAATATTTGCAAAAGTGGTATGGTTTAATAATATACCTTATTTGCTATAAATCAGATTGTACTGTACACACACAAAATCATATGAGAGCAATGGCCAGGATGACCATCTAAGCAGCTTTAGATGTGTACAAGGCAAATGCAAAAGGAAGGATTTTTTTCTCTTTGAAGATCCAGGAGATTAGTAAATTTCTCTATATTGTAGGCTAAACTGTAATATTTCCACAAGTCTTCCTTGTGATCCTTAAAATTAACATATCATTGGATAAGTCTAAATATTTTGATAGATACATCTCTCTGTTTTCCATTTTCATAATTATAAAAACATTAGCAAAATTGTAAATGTATGTTCCAGTTACTCATGGACCCATGGAAATGGACCATCTCTAAATGAATGCTTCCCTCAGAAAGGATATTCAGCAATGCCAAAAAAAAAAAAAAAAAAAAGTCTTGATAATGGAGGGGTCTCGTGTGGCTCCAGTTCTTAAATTTTGTATCTGAACTATCCTGACACATTTGGCCAGTGAGTTAGCAGCAATCAGAACAGCATTCCTCAGGGTTCTTTTATTTAATTTTTCTTAATAAAGTATTCAGCCCTTGGAAAATAAACATAACTATTAAAGATAGTTTGAGAGAAATGAAAGCCCCAATTTACATAGTTATTCAGGGCACAAAAATTTCCATGAGAAGGGAAAAATGAACACAATATATTTGACTACCATACTAAAAAGCATGTATTACTAAATTGACTGTCCAACTTTTTTTTAATGCCTCTCATTTTAGGGAATAAAAGAATCTGCTGGAAAAATTTAGATTCCTTTTAACTTACGTCATATAAATTACATTATTGCCAACAGTTAGGGGTAGAAGAATAGAGTTTGCTTTGATTTTTTTTTTTCAATCCACAAATAACTGCCCATGCAGGTACTCTGGGTCTTCCCAACTCTGTAAGAAAGAGACAATATGTAGGGCATGGATCTTCACTGAAATGGAAAGGGAATGTGTTTTCCTCTAGTAATAGAAGAAATGAAGTTTGCCAAATAATTTTTGCTACAGTATTTTATTTCAACTTTGATTGTTTTCAGTTTTAAATAAATCTTTGGCAAACATCTTTTGCCCATTTATTGTCTTTTTCTGTAAACCCATGTATAATTTGTATGTTCACTGTCTTCAATGTAATTCATAAGTTTATTGTTTTAAAATGAAGCACATCTTTTTAACCTGCCTAGGCTTTCATGGAAACTGTAAAAAGAATGTTCGTTGGTTTTGTGCTGATGTTTAAATAATTGGATCATCTGTGTTGTTACATCAAAATGGATGAATTGTATAGACATTTTGTTTTTAACATATTTAATTGCATTCTTTCAATCTGTCAAAGAGCGGCACAGAACACACACACGCGCGCTCATAGGACAGAATAAGAATTTGCTGTGTAGTTTAGGGGTTGCATTGCTTGTTGCCCTTTGCAAAATTTTTACAACAAAGTTCTGATAATCATGGCTTTTAGCAGCTTAATTCTAGTACTTTAGTAATTTAGATTTATCTACTGTATTGAAAAAGTTCAATATAGCTTTCGAAAGATAAGTAATCAAAACACATCTTAGATGACTTTATGTCATGAGTTAATGCTTTCAGGATGAACCCAAGCCCTTCTTTAAGTGGACTTCTAGGTCCTAAGGCAGGAAAGCTGTCATGCCATTTCTGTATAATATACTATCTTGAGACTGAATTTTATGCATATTGGCAAGAGGATTCAGACATAATGGAGAGTTGGAGTTAATCCTTGTAAGGTTTCTTCAAATGTTAAATTTTATGATTTCGTTTCAGAACTGGGCAGGGCAGATTCACATTCCTTTACTGTCTTTAGTTTGGCAGTTTAGTTCTTCCTAAATAAATCTTCTATTGTTGAGAGTCCAAGTCCAATGTCTAGCCAAAATTACTAAAAATATACTTAAAGGGGAAATGTAGCAAAAATAAGATTATAATTTGCTATATTGAACCTAGATACAGGTGGTTGATGTGGTGAAGTTTCTGTTTTTGGTTTCTTCTGCATTGAGGTCTTTGTACACATGCTTGTATTTCTATCCTTGTTACATGCAAAGTTCTATAGGGTGGGAGTGGTGTCCGATTGAGTCCAATTTTGCCTACAATCAAGACTCCACAGACTAGCAAAAGTGGACGATGCAGGTTCCCAACCAAAAGCAGATCCCCAGCACCCTTTAATAACAACCAATTCTGTTAACCGACATCTCAGACTGTGTCTAATCCCTCATTTGTTGCAACAACTTCCCACGGTGAGGCAGATCAAAACCCATTTTTATAAATACGTGATGTACATATATACGCACACATATTCTGTACATACTATGATGGTGTGAGCGCTTGCTAAATGTGTACTTCTGTCCTAGAATGGAGGACTTGAAGGTTTTCTTCCCTGATGCTGCCGGGCAACTCGTGTTTCTGTTTAGCATCTGGTGTCTGTGCTCTTCCCCTCCCTGCCTACCTCTTCTCTCTCCTCTGCCCCCTGTTCTTTACTTTCCCGTTGTTGACTAAGGCAGAGACTACTCAGCCATTTTTCAATGACTCAAGCTCATAAACCAGCAAATGGTTTGTTTTTGTTTGGTCAGTTTTTTGAGGTTTTTTTTTTTTTTTTCCTTTGGAAGAACAAGAGAAGGTTCATCACAATCCACAGTATTAATATTAGCCAAAAGCCCTGTATCTTTATCAGTTAAAAATCCCATTCCAAGAAGGGTTCATGCATGTTTTAACCTTCAAGATCCAATTCTGTGGGGACTCAAGTATAGAACTCACGTGTCTGATTACAAAATCCCCCCAGGTGTCTACTGTGTTCATATAGCCAGGGGCCCAATTTCTCAGAGCTTTCATCCAATCCACTGCCTCAGTTGGGGTTCTTTCTGTCCATCTCATTAGCATGACTCCACATACTGCTTCAGTGCTTGTTTACTAATGAAAGAAAAGTATCAATTGAGTTTGACTGAGTTTCACCAGAATGATCCTCTGAAGTACACCAAACATGTACATGTACTGTATGTATTACCGTAGAGATTGGAATCGACTTATTGTATGTAAAGTTTTATGACTGGTTATTTTATAATTTATGTATTTAATATAGGAATCAATGAACTCTGGTGTTTTAGTTTATATAAAAATAAAACGAGCTGCATTTTTTAAAACTTTATTTTGCCTTGTTCACAGGATTTTTTTAACTGACTCTTATCTACTTTTGAAAGACAGGGTGAGACAAATCTGGGCTATCAGTATAATGTCAGGAAATAAACTCTACTTCAAAGATAGTATATAGATTTCTTCTCATTTCCCCGCTCTTAATTTTTTATTGTTTTACACTTTTTTTTTTTAGAATTTAGAAGGAGAAGGAGAAAACCCCACAAAAAAATAACCACCACCTCGGGAGTTAGATTTTTCTTCCCTTATGATAAGAGACAATTTACTATGTTCCTAGTTTGCCCTGACTGCTTTGAAATGCAAAAAGAAGTCTAAAATTTAGTCATGGCATCCTACCAATTCTTTCTATTTACTCTCAATGAACTTTCAGTAAAATAAGACAGATAAAGCCAAAACAATGCAATGGAAGTCAATACAGGATGGTTAAATCCATAAGGATTCCACAAGCCACTAAGTATCCTCATTAATCTTCCATTCCAGACCTGCTCCTTCTCCTACTTTTCCCAACTCAGCGAGAGATGCTAGATGGCATTATGGTGGATTCATGAACTTAATTCTCCTCTCCTTTCCCCCCATCTCTACATCCAACCCTTTACAAGTCTATTGATTTTAGTTCTTCAATCTATCCTCTATTGTCCATCACTTTCCACTAAGAGTTTTTCACCTGAAATCTTTCAGCAGCTTCCTAGTTAAATTAATTGATTCCAGCTTGGGCCCCTTTAAATATAACCTACTCATTGTTTTCAGCTGGATTCAGTGTGAAAATCATACCAGGTTCTCATCTTTAAAATTCCTTCTTGGTTTCCTATTGCCTACTGCAGTTAACTCTCAAATGCTTATGGGAGCTAGGCATTTAACATAAACATGGGCTTTAGGACTGGAGTAAGATACTGTAGCCAAATTGATCACATGGCTACTGTTGCATCTGACCCAGCACTAGAAAATCAAGTTAAGCTCTCCCATTGGCATGACCATCTATGTCCTGCGGCACTTAACCTAATACAGCCTTGGACTGTTATGTCCCATTGCTTCCAACACACACACACACGCGTGCGCCATGACAGGTCAGAGGAGCTAGCAGTTATGCAGGCGTCAGGTTGAAGTCATGCTTTGGATGTTGCTTTATGCTCTTTATGGCTGAGAATGATCTTCCTATTTTTCCCCATCTGGATAAATCTTACACCTACTTGAAGACGCAGCTTAACCATCATACGTTTCATGAGTTGGACAAAATATCCTTTGTTTATTCTCCCAAAGCATTGTGTGTACCTATATTGCCATGTACCATGTATATTAAAATTACCTGTTCTGTCCCTCTCCACTTAACCCCCAATTAAATCTGAGTTATTTGAGGGCAAAGAATACACCTTTTTCAGCTTTCAATCCCCAGCACTGCACACAGGTCCTAGTGCCCAGGAGAGTCTTGCTACATTATTCTAAGTCAGTTGTTTATGTATTGGACTGTGGAAGGAGGAATCACTTCTTGTTTGGGTGATCAGAGAAGGCTCCATGAAAGTGGAAATAGGTAAACTGGCCTATTTTATTGGAGAGTTATTTTGTTCTTGTTCATAGGGGTTTTGGGGGGTTTTTTGTGGGTTTTTTTCTTTTTGGCTTTTGTTTTTGTTGTTTTGAAACAGGGTCTCCCCCTCCTTCTCCTCTCTCTCTTTCTCTCTTTCCCTCTCTGTCACCCAGGCTAGTGGCATCCTCATAGCTCACGGCAACCTCAAACTCCTGGTCTCAAGTGATCCTCCTGCCTCAGCCTCCTGAGTAGCTGGGACTACAGGCGTGCGCCACCATATCCAGCTAATTTTTCTATTTTTTGTAGAGACAGACAGGGTCTTGCTCTTGCTCAGGCTGGTCTCGAACTCCTAGTATCAAGCAATCCTCCCACCCAGCCTCCCAAAGTGCTAGTATTACAGGTGTGAGTCACTGCACCTGGTGTTCCTAGTTTTTTGTTTGTTTTGTTACTTCTTTCCTTTCTTCCTTTAGATCTTTTCTTTTTCTTTTTTTGGAAAGAGGTTTTTTTGATGTTGTTGTTTTTGTTTTTCATTAACCAAAAGCTCTTCAGAAAACATATACAAATGAACTACTGTATTTCCTGCTCAGCTTCCTTTCCTAGATGAAATTCTCCATTCTTCTGTATTCTACTGTCTAACCACAGGAGGGAAGCATTTGTCCAAAAGTCCAGGAAAAAGTGTGAGTTTGTGGAAAATCTCAAGCAGATTTTATGTGATATTTTGTGCCCCTTGGCTTTGCGTTTCTATACCCAAGATCCTTGTGAAAGCAAAAACCTAAATATAAGCAACGCCTTGTCCAATCTTCTGGCATGCTTTTTCACCATCTCGGTTTTTGCAGCCTCTCCTTGTCTCTGTGAGGCTGGGTTGTTTTCACCAGGGCCTCAGATTCATTTGCAAACACAAAGGCCAGGGAAACTTAGCGACCAATTACACAGTCTCCAAATAACTCCAAACTCTTTCTGAGGCCAGACAAAAGGGGTCAAGGCAGTTCAACAGATTCACTCCCTAATTCCCCACTTCAGAAACAAGTTCCCCACAGAGAACAGACAAGGGAAGGTATGTTATTGTGTCTAGAGTTTCTCTTCCTATGTGAATGACCGTGAATTTTTTAAAATAACAGTGTTATGTTTTAAATATCTTTGCCAGAACATATTATCTTTCTTAAAGGGACTTTTAAAGGGGAAAAAAATAGGGATTGGCTTTTTAAAAATATTTACCTCCCAAGAAGCACAAGAATGAAAAACAGCAATAATTTCTTGTTGTTCTTACAAAGCCTATGCTAGATAAGCTTTTATTTCATTAGTCTGCCATTCCTAACCATAAACAGCAGTTTGTAAGGCACTCTGTAATTGACAAAGCATCCCTTCTTCTTAGTACTGGCATCTCCCCAATTATTAGGAGCTACTATGGGAAAGCACAGCGCAAAATAAGCCAGGTGCTTCAATTGTATTTTAATTACAGATGGAAGTAAAGCAGAGACCCGATTATGTTGGCCTTTTCTCTTTCTGACCTAGTTTTCTTTCTAGTCTGTTACAAGAGGCAATATGTATCTAGGAGAAAGGCGGACTGGGTCCCAGTCCTACCTCTGCCACTAAGTATGTGTCATTGAATGAGTAACTTAACCATTCTAAACTTCCCTTTCCTTATTTGTAAAATGGGATAATAATGTCATTTACCTTGTCAGGCTGTTGGGAGGATTAAATAAGATACGTAATTAGTACAAAAAATTTTAACGTGTGGCTCGTATACAGTAAGGGCTCAATGCATCACACTTTTATTATTTATGTTTACCAGTTCATTCGTTAGTATAAAAGGATACAGTACAAAAGGATAACATGAGAGTATAAAGCACGAAAGGAAAGTAGTATAAAACAACGCCTCTTCTCCCAGACCTCCCTGCCTTCACAGTCCTTCCTGTCTCCTAATTCCCTCTCACAAAGTCTTCAGCATTGCAACGTTAAGGTAATAAGCAGTGATTTCTTTAAAGGACCAAGCAAAAGTCTTCCTGTTCAGGCGACAGTTATTAGGCCTTAGAAGAGGGACAAACAAGTTGGCAGGCAAATCCCAGGCAAAATGCCAAGAACCAGACACTGCAGGGAAGGCTGTGCAAGCCCATTGGTACCACAGGGGGTCGCTGTAGAAGAAACGGTGTGATGTAGGGCACCTCTCATTCAGACAGGACTGACAATTAACTTTTCATTTGAGCATCAACTATTTTTCACGCAGGTACATCACAACGAGAGTTATTTTTCAAGACCTGAAAAGGACCTTATCAATTTCTCATTCATTTGTCTTACTCATTCATTTTTTAACAAATAATTATTGGACAACTGTTATACAACGTGGCAGGCATCCAGCGTATGAATGACAATATTGTGTGATTTGAATACATATTGCATTGTGGCAAAGCTAGTAAATAACAGAGCCAAGACCTGGGTCAGATGACCTGACTCCAGGTTTAGTGAACTTTCCACTAAAAATAACAATATAATTAGTTCATTTAATTAATATGTAATATATCCTATAATCATATAATATATAAGTGTATTAATATAATTATCAACATAACTAAAACATAAAAGTCATTATATATTAAATAAATAACAATATAACCATACAACAATGACTGGGCCCGTGTAATGTATAAGAAATTTTTCATGCATTTTTTTCATATGCTATATGGCCTCTAGAGTGATTTGAGATTACAGGAATTAGAATCCCAAGTTTGAATCTGAGTATCTACCCAAAGGAAAAGAAATCAATATATAAAAAAGATAACTGCACTTGTATGTTTATCATAACATTATTCACAATAGCAAAGATATGTAATCAACCTAAGTGTCCATCAACAGAGGACTGGATAAAGAAAATGTGGTATAGATACACAATGGAATACTATTCAGCAGTAAACAAGAATGAAATCACATCTTTTGCAGCAACATGGGTGGAACTAGAGGCCATCATCTTAAGTGAAGCAACTCAAACACAGAGAGACAAATGCCACACATTTTCACTTATAAGTAGGAGCTAAATAATATGCACACATAGAAGCAGAGTGTGGAATGGTGAATAGTGGAGACACAGGGGGGTGGAAGGGTGGGAGGGGGGGTGGATGGCGGGAGGTTGCTTGGTGGGTAGAATGTGTGTTGCTTCGGTGATATATACACCGAAGGCCCTGACTTTACCACAATGCAATATATTAATGTAGCATAATTGCACTTGTACCCAATGAATATATACAAATAAAAAAGAATCCTATGTTTGAATCCCAGCTCTGTTCCCCATTAGCTATGTGAACTTGATCAACTTAATGAATGTCTCTGAGACTCAATTTTCTCATCCACCAAATGGCAATAATATTATACAGTGTGGGGTTATGATAAGGATTAAATTAAAATGAATTAAAAGGAAGCATTGCAAAAATGTACAGATAATGCTTGGTACAGGCTAGAAGCTCTTTTTCTGTCTACAATTAGTATACTAAGAGTTAAGAGAAAACATAGCTAAGTTTTTCACTAAAGATAAAAAGATATGGTGCTTTACTACTTGGAAGCTTGTGAATCCACACTGATATCTGCAAAGAATCCCTGTGGCTTTTGACTTCTTTTCAAGTTTAAACCAAGGTTTTCTTCTCAGTTCCCTTCACTTGCCCAACAGAAAGGACCCAGTGAGTCAATGCAGTTCTAGAAAGAAAGAGATGGGACTGGGGTAAAGGCCCCTGAGGGTGGGTGAGATCAACAGCTGCCTAATTGTGGGGATTGAGAGGGGTTGAGAGGCTTCTGCCCGCCACACACACATCCTCAAATGTTCTCTTGGAGTTAAATATGTATCTATATTCTAGAAAGTCCCTGGGCAAAATGGAAGTAAGTTACCCATAAAAGTCATATAATAAGGTATTAGACTCTATTAATAGAAAACCTTGCCTTTCTATTAGGTTATTAGGCACCGTATCTTACAACCC
Source organism: Lepilemur ruficaudatus (assembly GCA_963574885.1). NCBI lineage: Eukaryota > Metazoa > Chordata > Mammalia > Primates > Lepilemuridae > Lepilemur > Lepilemur ruficaudatus. Next base: position 32,487 of record CAUYRT010094473.1, on the reverse strand, counting down.
AGAGGAAAAGAAACATCATGAATGGTAAGACAATGTCCTGCTAGGGAATAAGGTTTTACTGAGAGACCCAGTTGAGAAGAGGTATTTGGGGAACTGAGATTAACCAAGACAAACCACAAATGCCACACAAAGAGTGGGGTGCTGCTAAATGGGCTCTGGGAAGTGGGGGCGAGGGAGCGGGTATTCTATTTGCAGATTTCTCTAAGGTCATTATTTCTCTGCCACTGATTTAAAGCTACCAATGACAAAATTCCTGAGTGTTTACTGATTGGCTTCCAGAGCTGGTACAAGCCAGCTCAAGCACATCATTACCAGTAATTTTGCAAGGATGAGGTTACTTCCCGCCAGTTTGTTACAATATGGGTGATAAATAATCTGACTTTTCAAAGTAGGCATGTGCTTATCCCTATAAAGTTCAATATGTTCCTTACCCAAGCCCATTCTGCTATTAGCAGGGCTCACTGAGGAATAATGACTGCGTGTAAAACCTGGTGAAATATGAATAAAGCCTGTCGTTTGCACATACCAATGTTAATTTCCTGGTTTTGCCATTTTACTCCAGTTATGTAAGTTGTTACCATAGGAAGGAGCCAAGTGAAAAGTACATGAGACACTAGGTATTATTTTTCCGACTTACTGTAGAGTTTATAGTGATTTTAAAACCAAAAGCTATTTTTAAAAAACCTCAAACAATAACAGGAAAATAGAAAGATAACAGGAAAATTTACTCCCAAATCATAACACACAGAAATAATCATGATGAACATTAGGTGGACATTATTCTAGACGTCTTTGTGTGCACATATACAGATAAAAGGGAGAAAGTCGAGTCTACTTTTAGAGAAATAAAGTTCCATAATAGATGCCATTTTAAAATACATGTAAATAATTTAATTGTGCTTGAATTTAACAGAAGAACCTGATGTTGTCAAACTGTAAGAATACACTTCAAATAAGTTTGTTAACCTCCCCCCACACCTCCACGGAGAATTGGGTTTCTTAGATGACCAGACCAGAGCCTGTGGGACCATTTCTTTGACCCTAAAATTAAGGCTTTTAAAATTATAAGTTGAGTTCATGTATTTCCTGTTCCCAGAGATCATACCACCAAGAAAGGAAGCACTGAGAGATCCTGCCCACTCAGGTTTCAGAAAAGGATGCAAAAAACACAGAGATTTAACTCTTCAAAACACTTTAGAACCTTAACCAATAACTAAGCTTTTTATGTTTGATTTCCTGCTCTGTTTCATAGCCGAAGCTTTTGACCACACTGTCCTCTCTTTTTACCTGTATCTTAAGGCCACCAATATGCTAGTATAGTATTAATGACAAATAACAAGAAAGTTAACATTGATGTTTTGTCATAGAGTTCACTTTGCTAAGTATTTTCAGTGAAATAATAAAACCACCTTACAGATATAGCAAACTTTATAGTTTTAAAAGCTCAACACAGTTTTTACCTCTTTTGAATGTCATAGCAACTCTGTACAACAGCCCAGGCTGATATTTTGCCCCCATTTTAAGAGCAGGGAGTGAAGCTCACAGAAGGGGAGCAGCTTGGCCCCATCTATAGAAAACGTGCATATGAATGTTCATAGCAGCATTATTAATAATACCCAAAAAGTGGAAACAACCCAAATGTTCATCAACTGACAAATGGATAAACCAAATGTGGTAAAATCATGCATTGGTAATAAAAAGAAATAAAGTATTGCTACATGCTGCAAAATGGATGAACCTTGAAAACATTATGCTAAGTGAAGGAAGCTAGTCACAAAGCACAACATATTGAATGACTCCATTTATATAAAAAGTCTAGAATAGACAAATATATAGGAATGGGAAATAGATTAGTGATTCGCCTAGGGCTGCGGTAGGGTGGGAGGTTCAGGGGTTAATGGCTAAGGAGATTTTCTTTTTTTCTTTAGAGACAGGGTCTCACTTTGTTGTCCAGGCTGGAGTATAGTGGCATGATCATAGCTCACTGTAACCTCAAACTCCTGGGCTCGTGAGAGCCTATTGCCTCAGCCTCCCAAGAAGCTGGGACTACAGGCCTAGTTAATTTTGTTATTTTTATTTTTTATAGAGATGGAGGTCTCGCTCTGTTGCCCAGGCTAGTCTTGAACTCCTGGCCTTAAGCAATTCTCTTGCCTCAGCCTCCCAAAGTGTTAGGATTACAGATGTGAGCCACCACACCCGGCCAAGATTCTTTTTTGTTTTTTTAGGTGATGAAAACATTTATTAGAATGTGGTGGTGATGGATGCACCACTCCGCAAATATACTGAGTCACTGAATTATACACTTTGCAAGTGTAAATTATATAATATGTGAGTTATATCTCAATAAAGCTGTTTAAATATGGCAAGCAGCTGGTGGGAATACAAATGAAGACTATGATTAAAATATCCCTGCATACCAATTAGAACAGTTAAAATAAAAAATAGTGACAATATCAAATGCTAGTGAGGATGTGGAGAAACTGGATCTCTCATGCTTTGCTGGGGGGAATACAAAATGGTGTAGCCCTTTGGAAAACAGTTTGGCACTATCTTAAAAGAAAACTTTTTATATAAATGGAATCATACAATATGTGATCCTGCTTTCTTAAAAGAAAATACACTTACTGTGCAACCAAGCAACCACACTCCTGGGCATTTATCCCAGAGAAATGAAATCTTATGCCTAAAAAAATTTTGTACATGATTGTTATAGAGGCTTTATTTGTAATTTCCAAAATCTGAAACAACCAAAATGTCTGTTCAAGAGGGGAAATGCTTCAACAAACTGTGGTGCCATTGTACCGCAGGACACTGCTCAGCAGTACAGAGCAATGAACTACTGATACAGCAACTTGGTTGGATCTCCAGGGTGTTACACTTAGTGAAAAGGGCCAATCTCAAAAGATCACCTCCTTTATGATTTGATTGATAACCACATTCTCAAAATGTCAAAATTATGAAGATGGAGAACAAATAGTGGTTGCCAGAGGTTATGGAAGGTGAAGGGAAGGGGTGAGTATGGCTATAAAGGGTCGCATGAGGGAAATCTTTGTGGTGATGGAATAGTTCTGTATCTTGCTTCAGTTGGGGAGTGATTACAATAATCTGTGCATACAATGAAGTGACATAGAACTGTGCACCTTATACTAACGTCAATTTCCTGGTTTTGATAGTATACTATACTTACGTAAGATGTAATCTTTAGGGAAAACTGAGTGAAGTGTACAACGGAACTTCTCTGCATTATCTTTACAACATCCTGTGGATGTACAATTATTCCAAAATAAGAATTTCTATATATGTGTGTGTGCGTGTATACATATATGTTAATATATGGCAATGTAGCTGGTAGATCCTCAATAATTATTACCTAAGCAATTCATATAGGGGATACGTATAAATGTACAAGAAATTCAAGAAAATTCTTGCATTTTAAGCCCACTGCTCCTCACACTTCTCAGACACATCCAAGATAAAAGCCAGGAGAAATGAGTCATCTTCTGGAGAAGTTATAATTCCTTAGATGCCTTGTCTACATTGAAAATATATGCAAATAAATGGTAAACAAACATGACACACTCCCTAAATTTTGCCAGCTTCTCAATATTCATCATCATAGTGGATTTTAGTCTCTGGAGAAATCAGGTTGTGGCTAAGGTCCCCCAATCTGGAGGAAAGGCTATGCCATGACTTCATTTCCTTCTGCAGCAATTTCTCCCTTTCAGGTTCTTACCCATGTAAAAAGCCCCTCCTCTTTCACTCCGTGGGGCAGCTGGTTTCCAGCATTGGAGTAAATGCAAACCTCATGGTTCAGAACGTGCCAGCAGCTTCCAAAAGGATCCTAATCTTTCAGTTCCTGGACCATGATGAGGAAGGGTTTTTGGCCAAGGTAATCAAAGACTGACTGTACTCCTAGCACAAGCCAGACAGCTGGGGTGGAGGGCTTCCCCTTGGAAGCCAAGCTCAGCTTCTCACTGGTACAAACTTGTTCCGGGGGCGGGGTCTCAGCTGCATGAACCTCATTCCTTACTTGGTCATATCCCTCCCCAGCAGGAGTGGGGAAAAGCTCTATGTACTTGGTAGCCAGACACCAACTATGTATGTCTGAGGCTGCCCAGGCCCACCAGGCCCGGATGGACCCAGCAAGGAAGCCCTCACCACATTGGTACCCAGACACCTTTGCATCCATCTCTCTTTACAACCCTTCAAGTCTTCCATCCAACTCTGGATCAACCTCTCCCATGCCCCACTTTACTCCACACTGTATATTTATTTTCTCATCTCCTACAAAGTCTCATACAACCCACAGCACTGTCTAATTACTATTATTAACATTGTTAACATATGACAGTCACCATTTCACAAAAACGTACCATGTTCCAGGCCTTTGTATACATTATGTAATGTAATTATGACAACAACCATAACGTTAGGCACAATTATTATCTTGGTTTTCCAAACAAACTAAAAACATCAACAACGATGACTAAGATCTATATATTTCTAACGTCCCCGCTCTTAAGGGTTCCACCTTATGGTCTCACTGCTCTACTGAAAGACTGGTATTTCCATGGCGGATGCTGTAACTTTTGGAATATAGGACACCTGGGCTTGAACCCAGGTAGGTAATTCACTTGACAAATGGCACTTGCAAAGCATATAGCCATTGGAGCCTCATTTCCTCATCTGTAAACATTAGGGATGAAAATAATGCCTGCCTCACTAAACTGTTATGTCAGTTAAATGAGTTAATAAAGTATTTAAAGTACTCAGCATGATACCTAATAAACCGTGGATCCCAGTAAATGGCCATGAAATGAATTAAGGAATGAGTCTGTAAAAATTAACATGAATAGGGGAGAGAAGAGACACAGGAAATGCCAAACAGTGACTAACAGGAGAGGAATAACATTTGGCCTTGTGATGTGGCCAGAGATATCTGGATGAGAAAGTCCCATGGCTCTCTCCCACCCCCATTGGCTGTTGCCATCAGTAGGCGTTCAGTGCTAATGAGGCCATGGCCATGAGGTCCATGCCCTTGTGATAATTCACCTTGCTTGGTTCCACAGGCTTCAGTGACATTTATAACACAGATATTCCAAAACACTGCTTTTGAGAGGGACTGGTCCAAAAAATAGTTACATCTAAATAGCTCTCTCTCTCTCTCTCCTGCTAGACAAACAATTGCAGACCAACATGCCACTAACATCAAGGGAGGGATGACTTCAAACAGAAAGCAAAATTCACAAGAACACTGATTCATATCTGTGCTGGGCCATCAGCTCACTGTTTCTGGGACTGTGAGATTTCACTTACTAGTAAAATAATGTAAAACAATAGAGAGAAACCTGAAAAAGATATTTTATAAAGTAAAGGATACTTCTAGACCATAAGAGTAGAAAAAACTTCTCTCTCTCTCTCTTTCCTTTTTTTTTTCCAAGACAGGGTCTCACTCTATTGCCCAGGTTGGAGTGCAGGGGCGTCATCATAGCTCAATGCAGCCTCAAACTCCTGAGCTCAAGCAATCCTCCCACCTCAGTCTCCCAAAATGCTAGGATTATAGGCATGAGCCACTGCCCCTGGTCATTATCTCCATTTTTGCAACTGTATAAAATTTGATTCACATTCACTACACTGATCTTATTTTTCTTATTTTACTATGGACCCATGAAAATTTTGTTCTGGGCATAGCCCAGTATATGGAAAAGTATTCGGAAATAACTTCATTATATTATTTGTTTCATAAAGACCCAGAAACAGAGATATTATTCTGTTTACAGAGGAAGAAACTAAGGAATACTCAGGGTAAAGAGATTTTTCCAAAGACACAATGCATTAAACAGAGTAAGTGGGCTGAGACCAAGGAGGTTCAGTATTAGGAAGTTCTCATGATGCAGTGCCCACAATCTATGAGATACTAGGTAATTCATAGAAGCTTAGGCATAGCAAAACTTTGGCTACAGTTATATAGCTGTAAATGCATAAAAGAAAATTGAAAATTTTATCAATTATCTATAGGAATTTTTTACCCTTCAAAAAACAGAATATGCATAGATAGATAGATAGATCTGAAATATGGCTACTGATTTATTATAAGGATAATGTTTTAATCTGTGTATTACACATTATGTAGCTTCAAACTAAGAGACCACAGCATCCCCATTCTCTCCTTCTCTCTTCCTCCCTTCTGGGGTGTTCTTTTCCAATATCTAGTACACACTCCACTACATTCTTCATTCCACCCAATGCTGGCTTTTCATACATTCTGTATAATTTGAAAGAAAAGAAAGTTGGAGTGAGTAAAGTTCTTAGATAAGTTTTCAGAAACAAGTTGATAATGAAAATATCTTGGAAACTCAGCTAATTGAGAATTAGTCAAAACTTTGCAATGAGGTCCCAATATCATGTTTATGTTTTTCCCTCTGAGATAAGTCAGCCCAGTTCTACCAGCTAAGACTTATCAGCTCCTGAGTCTGCAGAATTGCTCCTCTCTAAAGCCACTACTTTAGAGCAATGCCTGGTGTCACCATAATAGTTGTCAAGACCATTCTTTGATGGACTAGACACCCTGCATGCAAACACTAGAGCTGGGTGAGTCAGTTTATAGCCAGCTCCATTCTTGGGAATGATCAGAGGGCAGAGGTCCCAAAGGCAGGTCTCGTGGACCACTATTCTTCAGGATGTCAATTATATTCCGTTCTACAAACAACAGCACTCCACACAACAGCAGTAGCAATAAAAATGACGACAGAAAAATGCTTCATATTTGAGTTTATTTAACACTGGATTATGTTATTTTCATGGAGGCCAGCTTAGAACCTTTTTCCTAATGGTCATTATGAATCCAAATATGCTGAATTTTTCAAATATATTTGATCAAAGGACGCTTTTTACAGGGTTGGTAGAGACAACTTTAAAAAAAAAAGTCCTAGATTATTAGCCTGTGGAACTGTGGTTTGAGAAATTATGTTCAAGCGTTAATGTGTTAACCAGGATAGCTTACTTGAGACCTTTTAGACTTGTAATTTTCTTTTCTATTAACTTTGTACCTTAAAGCAAAAAGATAAATTGTAGACTTATTTTTTTTATCCTCCAACTCATAACTTCTTGGACTTGTACCTAAAACATTCTACAATTTTTCTCCTTTCCAAGATCCAAGCCAACCTCCCTCCATAAATCCATCCTCAGCCATAATTACAAAACTAAAAATTTAATAAAACCCCACAATGTGTCCATAAACACGAAATGTATGTAGTTTTTCACTGAACCCACAAGTCAATGCTATGAAACAACTATACTCACTATCCCCTTTATAAAGCTAAAGGATCTAAGTCTGGCCAGGTTAAGGCATTTTTCAAGATCACTCAGATAATTATTAGAACCAAGGCACGCTGTCTACAGAGACAGCATCTTTTCCACACCTATTCCTTTTCTGCTGTACAAGTTCTAGAACCTTCCTGTGCTTGTCTGTCCTTGATACTTTATCATAGTTGGCTGTGTAAGAAACCCGCATATGACTCTTTCCACTTCTCCTGACACAGTGCCTTAACAGTGTGCTGGGTGTTTCATCAGCACCTCTTGATTTGAATAGAGATAAAAAATAGCCAAAAGGATCAAGACATCTGCAGTGGGCCAAAAGGGGCTGCCTGAATGTCCCTTCCCAGACAAAGGCCGTGTCCATCTCTTTCTTTTGTGAGCCGCTCCACACTTGAAGGATCCTCACGGAACACAAAAGACTTGTGAAAGGGGAAGAAAAGTCCAGCTGACTAATAAAAAGCCTTCTCTGCATCCTGTCCCTCTGACTTGGACCCCAGTGAATATCATTTGTTTAAATAATGATCAGAACATAATAGACACGATGAGGTTGCCAAGAGCCCAGCCATTCAGCCTCTGCTTGGCTAAGGGAAAAAAAAAGAAAGGAAAAGAAAAAAAATAAAGTAAAACACTGATGTGGCCATGGCATGGTTCATTGGGCTCAGATTTCCCCACACTGAAGTTTGAACTGGGATTCCAAGATCTATCAGTTCTAGAGAATAAACAAGTTGGCAGACAGACAGAACCTTTTCCCTATCTTAAATAAATAAATAAATGTATACAGGGTAGAAATGACTGGTGACAATCTAAGAGTAATTATCAGAGCAGCAGACCTTAGTGATATTCCCCTCCTGTTACCCTCCTAGTTGGGAGTGATGCAGGTGATGTATTTTGGAATGGCCCACAGGGGTCATTAGAATGAGGTTTGAGGCCCACCTCTTCTTTGCTCACATTATGTACTGTTGATCGAGTTAGTATTACTTCTCTGAGATTTGGTTTCCTTAGCTAAAAAAGTGGAGAAAATACAACCACAAGTTTTATGAAGAGTAAATAATTTATAGTACCCAAGGACTGTGGAAATGGAAACACTTTGCTCATTAGAAGCCAGAATCCCCACTATTGAAACCGTGGATGATGCATCACTCTTTTTCCACGTCCAGTCTCACCTGAGAGCCCCAAACTCTCCTTCTCCCTGCATTAGCCACATTAAAAAACAAAACCGAAAAAACCAGGGGCATGAGTATTAATACTTAAAATCCAGTATAGTAGTTGCTACTCATCATGTACCAAAATTCACAATGATCCCTGGTGAACCTTGTAGCCTGACATTCTGACTCACAGAGGTATGACTGCACCTCCCTGGCCTCCAGCGGAGGGAACTCAGAACTGCCCGGTAAGGAATGGTCAGTGCGTGCTATTCCCACACGTGGAGTCTGGTTGTTCGGGTCCACACTTCTCTGGGCAGGAGTGATAGAGCTCAGTAGTAAAGTTCCATAGTGTCACCAGTTGTGTTTCCCTTCATCCAATTCTCTATGTAACCAAGGGGAGGTACCAGATGGTGGTAATAAACCTATCCACTGACTGGAACCCTGCACACCTAAGAAGCACGACTTCCTACATAGCATAGCAAGTGCTTAAAAAAAATGGAAGCCACTTTATAAATATAAGGTATGATCAGTGGGATGAGAAACTTCTTTCCAAGATGGGAAGAATTTATAACCATCTACATATTATCATCAATGTGACTGCAGAATATTATCCTCACAATTGATGAAATGTCTTCTAATCTCCATCCCTTTTGCTGAGACTTTTCACTTTTCTTAAAGACAAACTATTTACTCTGGTTCCAAATTAACTTGTTATTCTCCAAAATGGGCCAAAACATCTTCCTGGCCAGCTATACCCCATTATTGCATTCTCTTTTTACCCTTGCATTACCTTCCTGCTGTACACATGGAATAGATTTATAATTTATATCAAAGGAGTACCTTGGCCGGGCACAGTGGTTCATGCTTGTAATTCTAGCGCTTTGGGAGGTTGAGGTGGGAGGATTGCTTGAGCCTAGGACTTTGGGCTTGCAGTGAGCTATGATGACACCACTGTACTCTAGCCCATGTGACAAAGTGAGACTCTGTCTCAAAAAAAAAACAAAAAACAAAGTATACCTAAATTATTCTAAAATGGATTTGGATAATCTCATGTGCACTTAAATTAACACTATCCCCACCACTCAACATACACAATTATTATGTAAAACCAGGACTCTGAGAAAAAAGTGACCAAGTCCCAACAAAGAAAGCATCTATCCTCTCCCCTCCCCCACTGCTGTTGGGTTTGCAGAGGATTTGCTGCCTTGACACTTGAGAAGCTAGAGACTATGTTAGGCCCCATGGGAATAAACAAGGAAATTGCTTGTTTATTAGAGTAAATTAAATACAACTACCTAAAAAATTCAAGTAAAGGACAGCATTTGCTCATTAAGTATTTGAACCTGTAAGCCTCAGAAATTTTATCTTGGCCTGATTTGGCCAATAAATTAAAGCATTTTAGTTCACTCTTTTTCTTTGCCTAGCTAGAACTATCTATCCCCAAACCCAGCCCACCCAGGGTAGTTCTTTAAGAGAAACTAATTGGGGAATTTTGGTCTCAGTGTGAGGCCTTCAGAACTTAATCACAAGAGTCCAAAATCAAACAGGCCTTTAAAATCACTTCTTTCTGTTTTCATACAAAGAACTTCCTGGAACACAGGCAAGCACCAGACTGGTTCAGCCCAGCATCTTCTACTACTCACAAAAAGCTAGACTGACCATCCTTGTCTCAGGGGGCTCCTCAGGCAGCAGGGTGGGTCCTTTCTCCCAGTCTTTTTTCTCACGTCTCCCCCTGCTCCTACCTTTGAAAGGAAGGCCAAGCTGAGTGATGAAGAATCTGTCCTTGTGAAAAGAGGTGTCAGGGATTATGAGATGATGTAGCTAGCAAGTTCCCTATCTGAGAAGAGAAACATGCAAATCTAATTCTGTGCTCTTCTGCTTTTGAACCCCAGCGGAAAAAAAAAAATTCAAAGATAATGATTATGTCAAGAAAAACACAAGGTCCCACCAGACTCCTGGAAAGGAGCCTTTTTGTTGAGCAGGGAAATGCATATGAAGACACAAACTAGAGAAGCCAAGAATTCGGTAATGAAGGGGAGAGGGGAATACTGTATCTTGGAAAGAAAAGAAGTTGAAGCCAGCAAGACGTGGAGGCCATGGAAAGGGGTATTTGGGAGAGAGAGAGAACGTGTCTGGCATCTAGACATAAAAAAAAAAAAAAAAAAATAGAAAAAGAGCAGAAATAGGAAAAGTGGATTTCATGAAGTTTAGACATATATTTGAGATGTTAGTATATTTGCAAAAGAAAAAAATAAATGAATCGACCTTCAAGCTGTTGTAGGGTGAACAGAGATAGATAGAAGATCCCGTCAATTTGGGTTGTAGTTCCTATTTTTTATTGAATGCTTTGAAAAGGCAAAATTGATCAATTTATCTCTCTAAATTTAGTGCCTTGGGCTTCTTTAGAACAAGAAGCCATTTAATGAACTTTTTTTTCTGTTCTGATGGTAGAATTAATTTTTGGTCGCGTGAAAGGGGAGAATAGGGGATATGAGGTAAGAGAATTCTTCTCCCCTCAACTAGTTTTTCTATCATGACTGGATTTCCACTCAGCTATACTTTGATAAACCCATATTTTGTGCTTAGATTTTCAGAATTTTATAATTCCTTCTTTAGGTATATAAGAACTAAGGGTGAGAGGTTTAGAAACTTACTTCAAATCCCGTGACCAAAATTTGAAGACATGTTTTTCACTCCTGGATTGGAGTTCTTTCCACCGCACCTGTCACCTGTGTGTTTCTCAAAGTGTGGACCACAGACCAGCAGCACTGGCAGCCTCAGGGAGTAGTTAGGAATGCAGCATCTCAACTCCTACCCCAGACCTCGTGAATCAGACCCCGCATTTAACATGACCCCCAGGCGATTCACGATTCACAAAGCACATTTCAGTTTGAGAAGCTGGCATTCCACCATACTGCCTTCTCCAGCTAGAGGGCATCACTCTGGCTAGGAAATAGCTGAGAAGAGTTCTGCATGAAATTTGAAAAACCTATGTCATTAAGATGCCATAGGGGGAAAAAAAGCAAGCCAGAAAACAGTGGGCACAGAATAATTCCATTTTAAAAATAAATGTTATGTATAATAAGCATGTATACCCACAGAGAAAATAAAGGCTGGAAGGATTTACATGAAAATGTTCTCTCTGGTGATGGGATGATGGGCAATTTTGTCTCTTTCTTACTTTATTTCTTTTTATTTATTTATTTTTTTTGGTTTCCTTTTGATTTTTTAGCTTTAAGAAACACCTGTTACCTGTTAATTTTTAAAAGTTAATTTTTAAAAAAATGATCTTTGCTGAATCTGGCTTGCTAAGGGGCAAGTAAAGTAATGCACAGAAACGCTGGGAATTTTGATGAAAAATTCCAATAGAATGTCACCACTGAGGTTTTCTGTTACCAACAGAGTGAGCTTGTAGGGCTCCCAAGTGTTCTAAGATGTCAGCCTCCTGCGGCCACTCCACTCATTGCCAGGAAGGGGCTCATTCTTCTGGCCCCCAGGGGGCAGTCCTCTGTAAATTTACAAGAGATTTTCCCTCACACTGTGAATAATCAGGCGTCATGTTGGCCATAACTCATCTACATCAAGGATCTGAAAGATTCTGGGCACTTCATCAGCAACAGTAAAATACTATAGACACTGAGAGATAATATTTTATAAACAGAGGCCAAATCCCCAAATAAACAGAAGAGAAACAGAACACAAACCACCCACATTGCTCAGCCATAGCACCAAAGAATTTCTAGCTACACTGGTATCTCATGTTTGGGGAGGGAGGGCAAAGGTGGGAAGGACACACATAACAAAGACACAAGACAAGGTTCAGATGGCTTAAGAAAAGTTCTGGTTCTACTTTTTTTTTTTTTATTTCGAAGTATTAAGGGGGTACAAATGTTTTTGATTACATGGATCACTTTAGTACAATGCTTCAGTAACAGCTGCAAGAGTGCCCATCACACAAATAGTGTTCATTGTACCCATTATGTAGGTTTTTGCCCCTCTCCTGCTCCCTCCTCCCCCTGCTTGATTTCCACTAAGTTTTACATTTCTCTGTGCACATGTGTGCTCATTGGTTAGTTCCAGTTTATAGCGAGTACATGTGGTGTTTGTTTTTCCACTATTGGGATACTTCACTTAGGATAATGGTGTCCAGTTCCATCCAAATTGTTGTAAAAGGTATTAATACATACTTTCTTATGGCTAAGTAGTACTCCATGTTTCATATATATAGACACACACCCCACATTTTGTTAATTTACTTGTGAACTGATGGACACTTGGATTGATTCCACTTCTTTGCAATTGTGAATTGTGCTGCAATAAGCATTCAGGTACATAAAATGAGCTCTTTTCCTTTGAGTAGATACTCAGTAGTGGGGTTGCTGGATTGAATGGTAAGTCTACATTTATTTCTTTGAGGAATCTCCATACTGTTTTCTATAGAGATTGTACTAATTTGAAGTCCCATCAACAGTGTATAAGCATCCCTTTTTTTCTGCATCCCTGCCTATATCTGTTGTTTTGGGACTTTTTTTCTTAAAAAAAAGCCATTCTAATGGGGGAAGGTGATCTTTCATTGTGGTTTTAATTTACTTTTCCCTGATGATTAGTAACATTGAGCCTTTTTAAAATGTTTATTGGCCATTTGTCTATCTTCTTTTGAAAAGATTCTGTTCATGTCTTTTGCCCACTTTTTAATGAGGTTGTTTGTTTTCTCCTTGTTGATTTGATTGAGTTCTTTGTAGATTCCAGATATTAGCCCTTTATTGGATGTATAGCTTGTGAATATTTTCTCTCATTCTGTAGGTTGTCTATTTGCTCTGTTGATTATTTCCTTAGTTGTGCAGAAGCTTTTTAGTTTAATCAAATCCCATTTATTTATTTTTGCTGTTGCTGTGGTTGCCATCGGGGTCTTAGTCATAAATTTTTTTTCAAGGCTGATATCTAGAAGAGTTTTTCTTACATTTTCCTCTAGAATTTTTATGGTTTCATGCCTTAGATTTAAGTGTTTTATCCATCTTGCATTAATTTTTGTGAGTGATGAGAGATAGAGGTCCTGTTTCATTCTTCTGCATGTGGCTATTCAGTTTTCCCAGCACCATTTCTTGAATAGGGCTTCATTTCCCAGTGTGCATTGTTGTCTGCTTTGTCAAAGGTCAGTTGGCTGTAGGTAGATGGTTTTATATCTGGGTTTTCTATTTTGTTCCATTGGTCTATGTCTCTCTTTTTGTACCAATACCATGCTGTTTTAGAATATGCTACTCAAAAACTACTGAATATACATTCTTCTCAGCAGCACATGGGACATTCTCCAAGATTGATCATATCTTAGGCCACAAAACAAGCTTCAGCAAATTCAAAAAATAGAAATCATACCATGTATCTTATCAGATCACAGTGGAATAAAACTAGAAATCAATCACAAGAGAAACACTCAAACCTACATAAAGTCATGGAAATTAAACAACCTGCTGCTGAACAATTATTGGGTCAAGAGCAAAATTAATATGGCTATCAAAAGATTCTTTGAACTGAATGACAAAGGGGACACAAGATATCAAAATCTATGGGACTCAGAAAAAGCATTCCTCATGGGAAAATTCATAATATTAAATGCCTACATGAAAAAGGCAGAAAGATCACAAATTAACAATCTAATGTCACATCTCAAGGAACCAGAAAAGGAAGAGCAAACCAAATCCAAAGTCAGCAGAAGAAAATAAATAACAAAGGTCAGAGCAGGACTAAATGAAATGAGAAAAAAAATACAGAAGATCAACAAAACAAAAAGTTGGTTTTTTGAAAAGATAAAAAAAAATTGACAGACCACTTGCTAGATTAACCAAGAACAAAAGAGAAAGGACCCAAATAAACTGAATCAGAAATGAAAACGGAGGCAACTGATACTACAGAAATACAAAACATCACTCATGAATACTGTGAAAGTCTCTATGCACATAAACCAGAAAACATAGAGGAAATGGACAAATTCCTGGATTCCTGGAAGCACACAACCTCCCAAGACTCAATCAGGAAGAAATAGAACCCCTGAACAGACCAATAACAAACAACAAAATTGAAGCAATAATAAAAAATCTTCCAACAACAAAAAAAGCCCCAGACCAGATGGATTCACAGCCAAATTCTACCTGACCTAAAAAGAACTGGTACCCATACTATAGAAATTATTCCATAACATTGAGAAGGAAGGAATCCACACAACTCATTCTATGAACCCAATATCACCTTTATACCAAAGACAGAAAAAACACAAAAAAGAAAACTATAGACCAATATCCCTTAAATATAGATGTGAAAATCTCAATAAAACACTAGCAAACTGAATTCAACAGCACATCTGAAAAATAATCCAACATGACCAAGTGGGCTTCATCCCATAGATGGAAGGATGGTTCAACATAAGTGAATCAATAAATGTGATTCACCACATAAACAGAAACAAAAACAAAGACCATAGATGCAGACCAAAATTCATCAGCCTTTCATGATAAAAACCCTCAACAAACTAGGCATAAAAGGAATATATCTTAAAATTATAAAAGCCATATATGACAAACCCACAGCCAACATCATGCTGAATGGGGAAAAGTAGAAAACTTTCCCCTTAAGAACTGGAACAAGACACGTGTACCTACTGTCAACACTTCTATTCAACTTAGTGCTAGAAGTCTTAGCCAGAGCAATCAGTCAAGAAAAAGAAATGAAGGGTATCCAAACTGGGAAAGAGGGCTGGGTGCGGTGGCTCAAGCCTATAATCCTAGCTCTCCGGAAGGCTGAGGCGGGATAGCTGGAGCTCAGGGATTGGACACCAGTCTGAGCACAGTGAGACTCTGTCTCTACAAAACAGAAAAAAGAAAAACATAAATAAAAAAATACTCAAAACAAATGGGGAAAGAGGAGGTCAAACTATCACTTTTTACTGACAACATGATCTTGTATCTAGAAAACCCCAAAGACTCCACCAAGAGACTTCTGGAATTGATAAATAAGTTCAGCAAAGTCTCAGGTTACAAAATCAATATACACAAATCAATAGCATTTCTAGGTACCAATAACAGTCAAGCTGAGAGTCAAATCAAAGACTCATTACCATTCATAATAGCTACAAAGAAAATAAAATATCTAAGAATATACTTAACCAAGGAGGTGAAAGATCTTTATAAGGAGAACTACAAAACACTGAAGAAAAAAAATCACAGAGGACACAAACAAATGGAGAAACATATGCTGCTCATGGATCAGAACACTGTTAAAATGTTCATACTACCCAAAGTGATTTATGGATTCAATACTATCCCCATCAAAATACCAACATCATATTTCACAGATCTAGAAAAATTAATTCTACTTTTCATTTAGAACCAGAAAAGAGCCCGAATAGCCAAAGCAATCTTAAGCAAAAAGAACAAATCTGGAGGCATCACAGTACCAGACTTCAAACTATACTGGTTCTACTTCTTACCAGCTGTTTAACTGTAGGCAAGTCACCTAAATGTTCTGCCCTTCTATTTCATTGCATTGTCAGCTTCCCAATCATGAGCCTCCAGGATTTAATGAATATTTGAAAACTGTCCAGCGTACAAATGTAAGAGTTTACCTGTGGTGCTGGTTAATTCAACATGTGCCCTCTAGGTCCATCCTATGCCTTTCTCTGAGCTAGTCTGTACCTTGAGATGCTGCTGATTTAGGATTGTGTCATCCAGGCTCCCTTGCCCATTGGCTTCTGTTAGGTTAGGCCAATGGGAAGTAAAAACAAGAGGTCAGACAGCAGGAGGAGACACAGGTGAGGCGAGGGTATTTACTCCCTCACTCCTACTTCCCCCTTGCCAGATACATACCTTCCCCTAAGAAAGCCCCAGGAGCATTGTGCAATGCTGGAGGCTAAAAGGCATCCTTGAGATTTGAGACACGTTTTGTGCCAATTATTAAGTATTAAATTAGATCTTCCTTTTTTTTTTTTTTCCTTTTCAGAGACAGGATCTTGCTCTGTTACCTAGGCTGGTGTGATCATAGTGCAAGGACATGATCATAGCTCACTGTAACCTAGAACTCCTGGGCTCAAGCAATCCTCCTGCCTTAGCCTCCTGAGTAGCTAGAACTACAGGTGTGTGCCATCACACCTGGCTAATTTTCAAATTTTTTTAGAGGAGGGGTCTCATTATATTGCCCAGGCTGGTATCAAACCGCTGGCCTCAAGTGATCCTCCCAAAGTGCTGGGGCTACAGGCTGAGCCACTGTACTCAGCCCTTTCTTTTCTCCTCCTTCTCCTTCCCTTCCTCCTCCTCCTTCTTCTTTTCCTCCTACTCCTCCTTCTCCTCTTCCTTTTCCTCCTCCTTCTCCTTCTCAATGGGAAACCCTCAGAACCAGAGGAATTTCAGAGAGTACCCTATTAGGTCTTATTATTCACCTTATTGCCAAACACTGACTGTGCAAACCTCAGAACTTTAGAATAGGATACAATTTGGGGTATTATTTAACTTAGTAGTTCCTAGACTATGGGTGACAGTCGCCTGGAATCCGAGGAGCTGTGGAACAGAATGCCAAGTGTGTAACCAAGTGTGCATGCTTATCTTCAGCATTGTCTACAGGTGGAATAAATCATGTATCACATAAAAAAACTCCCTGTTATTTTCCAAGAGTATGTAGATAAAATCATGACACAATGTAAAGTCTTATAAAGGCACAACTGAATTCACAAGGCCTTGTAAATCATCACATATTTTCTTAACAAGCAGTAACAAAAATTACAGCTACTATCATAAAGGGCCATTTTTTAATATCAAAATTTTGGAAATAACTCATCTAGGTTCAGTTCCAATGAAGTCACTCTTTTTATTGTTTTGGTTTATCATTTTAGATAAATTACTTTCCCTTTGATTTGTTCAACAAAACCTAATTGAACTCCTCATACATGTCCAGCACTGAGCTAAACATTTGGATTTCTTCAAAAAGGATAAAGACATCATCTCATGGACCTTATGTTCTAGTGACAAAGGCACTCATTAGACAAATTATTATATAAATATTTGTTTAAATTACAGTTGTGATTAAATGCTATAAATCAAAGTTATAGGGTGAGAACATAGATATACCAAGGGACATAACCTATTCTAAAGTGTTGGGGAACTACTCCCTAGGAAAGACATACAGTATTTAAGTTGAGACTTATTAATACTTCCAAAGAAAACCACTTTGCATAATTTGCTCTTCACTAAGCCAAGGAGCACCACCTAGGACTTCTCCAACAAGTGTCTCTTCTATCTGATACTGTACAAACTTCTCAGCAACTCCCACTGTCTTGCTCTTGAACTTAGGCAGGAAAGAACTTTAAAATGAGCACTTTTAAATTATCAATATATTCCTTTCCACTCTTGTTACAAATGGGCATTCCACTTCTTGCTATGCATGTAATTTTAAGGATGTTCATCTTTAGGCCCTTCATGTTAGATTGTAAAAGAAGATGGTCAAGTATAAGTCTTATTATTATATTATGATTAGCATTTTTATTACTATTGGAAAAATTAACCTGGAACAGATGATAAATGTGAATACATTTGTTTACTTTATCTTTAAAACTAATCTGGGTTATATTCAAAAAAATTTTTTAGCCTTTGATTCTCAGGATAGTTTCTTCAGATTTTAAGTGTATGTATGTCATATCAGCTCAGAATCTGGTTTTATTATTGTGCTGTAGATATCGTGCTTGTATGAGATCATCAAAGATTGGAGGAAGGGAGCTCTTACTCCCTCCCTGTTAAATACAGAGTTGTCAAGGCCATAAAGTTGAATTTAACTTACTTTGCAAGATCTTTGAAAGCCTCTAATGTTTGGGGAAAAGAAAATCGTGCATATCAAATAAAGCAAATCAATGTCGGCAAGGACCTTGGCGATACCCTAATGAGCCCTAAGTGAATGCAATCATAGGAAACAGTAGAGAACTGATGAAATAAGATTCTACCAGTGCAAACTCTTTTGGCAATTGTTGAGATGGGTCTACAAAAAAAAGCAAAGCATGAAGATAGAGTGTCCACACTGGAAAACTGGGGGAGGCCTGTTTTATTTCCAAGGACAAGGGGTTTCAGCTACCTGCCACTCTGGGAAAAATTTTCTAGAAATATTTGGTTGAAGGTGTTAAGGACTAAAGATGGCTTAATTTTTGTTTAATTCTTATCTCACTGTTAACCATAAAGAACAAACAGTCTAGTCTCTGCTATTTCTGAACGCCAATGGCCTCTCTTGTTACTCCTCAAATCATACCACGCCTAACACCATAATAATCAGTCAACTTCCACACCAGACAGTGAAGCCTCAGTCTATTTATTCATAAGATTAGGATAATACTAATACTTTTACTGAGTGCTGGGAGGTTTAAGTGAGGCAATGCATGTAACAGATTTAACCACACAGCAAAGATTAAAAAGTACCGGTATCATTATCTTGTATGATAGTTAGGAAAGTGGCCATGTACTTATCACTATATTCTTAGCACCTATTACAGTATTTGGCACATAGAAGACGTTCAAGATTTATGAAAAGAATGAATGACGATAGTATTAAAAATCTAGGATGCTCAGGCTTAAGAATTCAGAATGATGAAAAATCTCTTTTTGTTTTTTACTGGTTACATTAAAAAGTCCAATTAGAGACCACAGTTTTAATATGACACTGAGAAATGCGAAAAATACAATGATTTTTATCCTAAACAACAACAGAAAGAATGTGTTTCTAATTAGGGGGAAAATACCTTTATCACTAGCTTCCAAACACTGACTTCCTGAAAGAAAGTAGAAAATTCCAAATCTAAATAAAAATCTGCAGCTTCTCCAAAACCTATGCTCAGGGCCATATCAACTAATACTCCAGGAGGGAGTAGTTTCCATCCACCAACGAAACTAGCTTCCCTTTGCAAAGCCCCTTTTATAGGCATAATTCCTTTTCTATTTCCTTGGGGTTTTGTTTCACTTTGTGGGCTATTTGCAATATTCTGGTTTGAGGGAGTAAAAGGCAGAGAGGAGGCAGAATGCAGAGTGAGTTCCTCCAAATGTCAGCCTGGGTAGTGCCAGAACAGCTGGGCCTGAAACCCTGTACCCAAGGAGGGGACTGGTGTGGCTGGGAAGAATGTGAGCTCAGCCCCATGTGGTTTCTCTTAATGCTTGCAGCAAAGGGCCCGAGTTATTGCATTCTTTCTCGATGTCTTACATAAAATCAGATTATTAAATGCAGAGACAGTCGGCTGTTCTCTGTCCTCCTGGCTAACTTTTCAGCATCCCCATAGCAACGTCAATAAACAGAGAAGTAAATTAACTTCTGAAGAACAAGTCTGCTGGCTTTGTTGTCCAAATGACTCTCTTCCCCTGCTTAAACACTCGTTCACACACACGCACACATGCATACACGCAAACACACAGTTGTTATTGTTTTCCTTGTTGTTAAATCTATGTGCTATTGAGAAAGAGAGGAGAGAAAGAGACAAGGAGGACTAACTCAGAGGGCTTTGGCCTGAGCAACTGGGTGAACAGAGGTGACATTTACTCAGATGGAGAAGTCTGGGAGGAGAAAGGGACAGTTCGTGTGCATGTGAGTGTGGGGAAGGGATGAAGTTCAAGAATTCTGTTCTAGACATGATAGGCATCTAATTGGATGTTGAGTAGGCAGTTGGATATGTGCTTCAGAGAATAGGTCTGGGTAGAAGATACAAATTTCCTAGTCATCAGTGTATATTAATAGATAATATTTAAAGCCATGAGACTAAATGAGTATCTGTGTTTTCTTATGGAATTAGATAACCATTTCTCTAGATCAGTGGTCTTCACATTTTTGTTTGTTTACTACCTAAAATCTTTCTTTTCTTCTTTTCTTTTCTTTTCTTTTTTTTTTTTAGATAGGCCTAAGATTGCTCCATTGCCTGAGATATAATGCATTGGCTTCATCACAGCTCACCACAGCCTCAAACTCCTGAGTTCAAACTATCCTCCTGCTCCAGCCTCCCAAGTAGCTGGGACTACGGGCAGGCACCACCAAGCCCAGCTAATTTTTCTATTTTTTGTGGAGACAAAATCTCACTACATTGCTCAGGCTACTCCCGAGCTCCTCCTCTCCAGCTGGTCAAGTGATCCTCCCATCTCATCTCCCAGGGTACTGGGATTGCAGGTATGAGCCACCATGCCCAGCCAAGATTTTCTTAAAACTACTTAAGTCCAGTCATCTTTAAGTTGATATCTAAAATTTATCAAGTTTAAATGGATTAAAGGAATGTAATTTTAAGCATATTATAAATATTGACGTTTTAAAGTAAAACTTAAAACTATTCTGTTACACCTAATGTAGTCTAAAAACACAGTAATTTGATACCTACCATCACCTACTTTTAAAAGATGACAGAATTTTGGGTTGCCAGTAATGTGGCGGGCTAGATACCTTGATATGCCTTACAATAAAGATGAAAAATGCAGGATAAAATGTTAAAATTATTTTCTTAAAAGCATCAAAATGCTAAGACAGTAGTAAGAAACCTTTAAACCAGAGTGAAATGGAACAATGATGCCATTTCCTCTACTGTCTTATAGGTGCTAGAATAGAATGTGAAGTCTAGGATTCACCCTACATGAGAAATACAGTAAGAGACCCACTCCCTCAAAAATAAAATAAAAATAAATAATTAAATCTATGAGCTATTTGGCCCAGTGATGACAAGAGCTAAGAGCACAGCTTGGTTTCTGTTACCTCTTTGTTTTTAAAAAAACTTCAATTACTCACTATTGCCTACAGAATTAAGTCTGATTCCTTTGTGTAATGTTCAAAGTTCACTTGATCTCTTTCAAAGCCTGTTCTCCACCATTATTTGTTAATGCCCCTTTAAGCTTCATTCAAGGAGAAAAAGGCCTACTTTCCTTATAAAAGTCTTTCTTGTCTGACTTTGGCGCCTGTGTCCACGCCCCCAGCTATCATCTCAGCACAAACAAAGCAATCTTCAAGTTTGCCTGCAATGTGGAATCCCAACCTTTCCCTCCTTTCTGTCTCTACTGCCGACAGCCTGGACCAAACCACCCCCAGGTCCAACCTGGACAACACCCGTAAGAGGCTCTGAACTGGGCTCAGTACTTCCGCTACTGCCCTGCATGGTCTGTTTTTGACAGCAATGAAAATGACCGACCTTCCTTCCTTCCTTCTTCCTTCCTTCCATTTCTTACAATATAAGTGAAAAAGAAATAGTAAGAGATGATCATTTACACTCTTGCTGCTTCTCTCCTGAGAATTCTTTTCTCTTCCCACCCATGCACTAACCAAAAGCCACAAATAAAAGAAAATTTCCAACTCCATGTAAAATTTTGGGATTATTGCAGTGTATCAGTGGATCTGATATAGACTTGAAGCATGAGCTCCCTATTAAGAACAATTCATTAAACTTTTCCAATTGAGATACTCACAGAAGGTCTACTTCTAAAGAGGTCATCAATAAATGTTTCACCTTGGATAGACTTTTTGTTGTTTGGATTTTAAATCTAAGAATGTTGATGTTCAGGAAGTTTTTGGTTAATTTAATAGAGAATTATGGATGGATCTGCTGTTTACTATTTTAAACACTTAGGCAGGCAATCCATTGTGTATTATTTACATTCATGAAATTCTTTCATCTTTAAGGAGCATGAGATAATTGGATTATCTTTTTGTCCTGCTATAACAAAATACCACAGACTGAGTGGCTTATGACAGAAATTTATTTCTTATAGTTCTGGAGCCCAGGAAGTTCAAGATTAAGGCACCATCAGACTTGATGTCTGGTGAGGGTCCCCTCCTTCCTGGTTTGCAGATGCTGCCTTCCACCCAAGTCTGTGCATGGTGGAAGAGACAAGCAGCTAGCTCCCCGGGGCCTTTTCTTTTTAACACTTTGACTTCCATGTGAGTTGTATTTAACTCAGGCTAGTTTTGAGCCCGGGACCTCGTGAAGCAAAATCCTGCAGTTGGTTCATGAAAATCTTACTTGTTGATGTTCTTATTGTTACAATTAATATTGACAATTTAATTCTAAAAACGTGGACTGCATTGCATATAACTCACACACAGAAAACAATAAAAAAAAAATAACAAATTAGAAAGGATCGTTTTGTTAATGAAACACTGTGGTCCCAGGGAATTTTTTTCCTAGTGTGGCAGTCAGTGTGTTAATAAAGGTACTAATCCCATTTATAAAGGCGGAACCCTCATGACCTGATCACCTCTCAAAGGAGCCACTTTCTTATACCATCACTTTGGGGATTAGGATTTCAACATACACATTTTGGGAAGATGCAAACATTCAGACCGTAACACCTTCTAATATTACTCTTCACAATTTTAGAATTTTGATTATGAACCTGCTCTGTTCCAAGTTTTTCAGATTAAAGAGTCCTATGTTCAAAAATACCCCTACCAGGCTGGGCGTGGTGGCTCACACCTTTAATCCTAGCACTCGGGGAGGCTGAGGCAGTGGATCTTTGAGCTCAGGAGTTCGAGACCAGCCTGAACAAGAGTGAGACCTGGTCTCTACTAAAAATAGAAAGAAATTAATTGGCCAACTAAAAACATATAGAAAAAATTAGCCGGGCATGGTAGCACATGCCTGTAGTACCAGCTACTCGGGAGGCTGAGGCAGGAGGATTGCTTGAGCCCAGGAGTTTGAGGTTGCTGTGAGCTAGGCTGACACCACGGCACTCTAGCCCGGGCAACAGATGAGGCTGTCTCAAAAAAAAAAAAAAAAAAATACCCCTACCACGTTGGAGTCTCGCTATTAGTTAGTAAATTCTGTAGTGTTTCCATGGCCCTCTCTAGCTCCAGCCCTGCCCTTTTGGTATGTCCGCAAAAGTGTCCAATTGCATTCCTGGCCTGGAGGAAACAGGAGTCTGTATGAAGAGTGTGTGTGTGAGCTGTCTCGAATTTTATTCTCGTAACATTTCTGATGGTCCTCCTTTTTTTTCTTTTCTTTTTTTCTGATGGCAGTTGGAGTCCATTGGGATAAAACATTTGGAAGAAAAGCAGCACATAGAAATAGGTATGCAAACTAAAGTGACAGGAATTAAAAAACAAGTAGGAATTCAATCACTGTGTATTTCTATTGTTTTAAAACTGATAAAAAGCTTTAGTTTTGAAAATGAAAACAAAAGACAGAGGGCAGAAAGTACATTTTGTGTATGAAATAAATGAAATTTAAATTACATTATTTTCATTACATTGCCTTTAAAATTTTAAAACTTCGTTTAACCCTCTCAAGATATTCATCCTTATTTCTGATCAGCTCTCTTAGAATTTTACTGATACCATATCCTCCTTGGCAACTATCCCTGAGACTGACTCTTCCTGTTTTTGTATCTCCATATCGAGTACTGAAAACTTCCAGCTTCTGTTTTTCTTCTGCAACAATGAAAATTTTAATCAGACATTGTCACAGCTGTTTGGATGCTTATTTACCAAAGATTCTCTAAAATCCATGAGGGGAGATTTTCATTCTTTCTTTCTTCTTTCTTCCTTCCTTCCTCCCTCCCTCTCCCTCCCTTACTTCCTTTCTTTCTCTTTTCTTTTCTCTCTTCTTTTCTTTTCTTTCATTCTTTTCTTTTCCTCTTTGTATTCCTAATCCTAGCAAAGTAACATTAGGAATCATTTTATCCACTTCCATCACTTTCTAGATAAAGAAACTGAGACCCAGAGAAGACGGAAATGAATTGCCCATTTTGTGTTTCCTGTTTATACATTTTAAGATAGTATAAAAAATTACATTAACAAATAATAAATTACATTCACAGTAGAGCCACATGGTATAATTCCCCATATCATTAAGCACCAATGATATGACTCCTCATAAATCAGAAAATTTTACCTTTTGAATTGCTTTGTTGTGGTATCTATTCCTCTGAGTGCACAGTGTAGGATTGGCTCACAGATGAGAGTGATGACACCCCGGCCAGGCCTTGTGGTGACAGAGGTGGAGGAGGCCAAACAAAGCACCTTGAAAACATGCCAATGGGAGCACAGGTCTTTGTCTGTAGGATCATCCAAGATGGGGTAGGTCTGAGGGGAGGGCCAGCCTGGAAAAAGGAAAAAGGTGGGTCCTTGAAGGCTTGAGGCATGGGATAAGCTTCTCCTTTTCTCTTACCATCTGGTGTTTGAAAGTAAGACAGAAAAGAGAAAATACCAGAATATTCAAGAAACTCAGCCAGAAACAGGGCAGGTGGGTTATTTGGCCTCCCCATGGGAGTTTTGGGGGAAGGTGCTGCCTCTCAAAGTGCTGGACTTGTGCTGGACACATCAGCCCATGAATCGAGACTAGGAAGAATGATTACCAAATTTTACCAACTTGAGGGGTAGGACTACAATGACGGGGACTTTCACTGAGAGACTGATGTGGGAAGCTGATCTCCAGAGAAGATCTAGGATCACACATCAACACACATTTGTGTATATACACATACATTTATGTATGGACATATACAAAAATATATACATGTTCTGGTTTGTTAATATTCTTTGATTCTTACTGTTGGGATTAGAAATAGAAATGTTAAAATGAAAAGTAACCTGAATTAAAATTTCCAAATCCTCTGGGAAAAGTTCATTTGTAGCATGATGAAAACAGATATTTAGATAAGATTTTAGATCATCTCTAGAACTAATAAGCAAAGTAAAACAAAACCTCTTCTCAACAAAGTCTTTTGAAGTAGATGTTCTTGTCAAATACTAAATCTATTAGTATTTCAATGTATGAGGATTCAGAAAACATACATATTTTAAAAAGTTTCTGTATTTGAATTGGTTCTTTCATAGCTTAGTTGTTTATTTGTGTATGTGTGTGTGTTTGCTACTACTTTATTCAGTAAATACATCCCAGAGAAACATAAAATATGTCCACTTAGTTCATAAGTTTCTTGAAACAGTTGGTGTCTAAATAACTTCATCCTTGGCAGAAATAACTTCCTGTTTTAAAAGAAAATAACTTAAAAGGTCATATAAGGAAGGCTCATAAGGCTTCTTGGAAATCAGGCAGTTCTTACAAAACATTTGATGTGTTTAGTATAGAGGAATTAGGAACATATGGGTTGCATTTTCCTTAAAATGCACATGGTTTTTAAAAATTAAGGGGTAATGTTCTTGGCAAAATAGGTTTTGCCAAACCCAAACTGTTTAAAAAATTGTTCAAGATGTTTAGTAAGGCCAAAAGGCCTCAGGCTTCCACAGTCCTAATAATAGAATCAATCAGGAAAGCCAGAATGAAGTCACTAAACTTATTTTAACAGTCTCTTGAAATAACCAACCAAAATAAATCTCAATGTAGTAACAATCACAAGCAATTAGAATATAATAACTTTTATGCTCATACCAAATAAAACCCCAAGCTAGTAGTTAAAATCGTTCTAGGAATTCTGGAAAGTTGGCAGTGTATTTTGTTTGACTGAAATAATTGATTACATCTATAAAAATGGCGAAGAGACTAGAAGGGATTGCACAGATAAAATACTTACCAGAAATAATTCAAGAATTTTTTTATTGTGGTTTCTCAAGGAATGGAGGCTGATGTGCTTGTTTAAAATCCCACATTCTTTAGTAAAAAGATGTATGTGGAGGCAATGACCACAAAGATTTCATTAACCTGATATTGAGCACCACTTGTCTTATCTGGAAAATAATTTATTAAATGGCTTAGTGACATTCCCAGAGATGATGCCATGACCGGTCGGGGACATGAGACCACAGGCTGTGTATGTATATGGCAGCTATCCACTGGGTGTAAGGTCAGCTGTCAGAAAGCAGATCCAAAAGGAATCCAGTCTCTGTATGCCAATACTTTCTTCTTGAAGCTAATATTATGGTCTTGTACTTAGTAGGGTCAAATTTGGTAAGATTATGTTGATTGGATTTGATTTCTTTTCATGAAAATATCTTCATATTCTTTTTCAAAATCTTCATTTTCTATTCATGACTTACCTCTGGGCATTGTGAGTAAACAATTAGGGTTCCCTCTGCTGGTTGACTCCTCGGTGTTTTAAGAAAAATGACTGCATGGCATAAAATAGTTTAAAAAGAGTCTTTTTTTTTTCTTTTTCTGACTCAGACTTAATATAATCACCTCCAGCTGAAGATAGAAACATTATGTCTACCAGTTGGGGCCAGTTGAGCCAAGAGCAAAAGCCTTCTGGAATTCTTCCAGTTCCCTCTTCTCGTCTCAGGATTCATGGCATTCTCTCCTGCTTAGTGAAATGGGAATTACTGGGAAACTTGGGAAGAAGTCAGGCCCTATGAGTGGACATGTGCATGGGCTGTAGAGTTTGCAGAGAGGCAAAGTGCTCAGAGAAGTAGCGTCAGTGTTTCCACTTCTGGGCCCACCAATATTCTCTCTAACAAACTATACATTCTAAAAGGGGATGGAGGTGATGCATTTTAAGTCACAGACAAGGATTTGGGAGAGTGTGTCCTGCATTAGAGGTTGTGGTGGTGAGGATTATTGGGTGCATGCAGTGTGGGGGGGGGCGGTTATACTTGTTAGACGTAGGCCTGGGGCCTTTTGGCCTTACTGAACGTCTTGTATGTGTGTGTGTGTGTGTGTGTGTGCGCACGCATGTGTGTGTCTGTATGTGTGTGAAGTCGGCTTTATCAGAATTATTGGGTGGTGGGTGGAAGAAAGAGATGATTTCAAAGGGCACTAAAAAGGATACCAAGGCTATTAATTAAATACTAAAAATGATTCAAAATAAGTGATACAGTTCAGCTGACCAAACATTTCTAAAGGGAATTGACTTTCAGATATCAAAGAAAAAATATTTTAATTAGAATATCTCCAGAAGTTTCTCTCACAATCTTTTCATCCACTTTCTTACATAAACCCAGACTGGTTGATTCCTAATTGTTTGCACATGCCTTACTGATTTCGAACTTGGCCAATGAAATACCCACCGCTAGTCAACTTTCCTCTCTGCTTATTGCAGTCTTACCCTCCTTTTAAGGAACTCTTTGATCTCTAGCTCCCATATGATAGTGGCTTTAAACATTTTGGTCATGACCCACAACAAGAAATACATTTTATATCAAGACCCAGTGAATACAAAACACATGCACATAGACATCTGAAACAAAAGCTTCGTTAAATTACATATACATGCAATGTATCTACTACTCCCATCCTATCCTATCCTCTAAATCCTGGTCATAACTCCCTTAAATGATTTCACAACTGCCAATGGGTCTTCACTTCTCTGAGAAGCTTTCCTTGACCATTCTAGCACACTGATCTTCATTTGTCTAAACTTGTAAAATTTTATCATTCCTACTACTTGTTTGGTACGTACCAATACATTAATACTACACTAATCATGTAATTGGTCTCCCTGTCCCCTATTACATTATAAATCACTTGATGGAGGAGATTGTTTGCTGTATATTTCTTGGTATTTCTTACAGTATCTAATATAGCACCTCATTGAATATTTGTTGAGTGAATTAAGTTCATGCATAAAAATATGCACATGTAGTGGAGAGGGATAAGAAAGAATAGGAGAATTTAAAAGTCAGGAGAAATCATTTTTCTGTTGCCTTAAAAATATTTTATTGAAATTCTTCGTATTAAGTATAATCACATTGTCCCTTGATTCCTGGGAGGCTGTGTTTTTCTATTGAGTATGAATTGCAATCAAGAATTCAGATGTGTGAGATACATAATTTTCTTTATATTCTACAAATCAATTTACTCATTTTGAGCACCACTATATAGCAGGTACTTAATCTCAGCTAACTTGGGGTTTCTGTACTCTCAATTTTTCCTGAAGTTGTACAAGATTCTGAAGATCTTAAATAGTGCTATGACTATAAGTGGAATTTGGCCCTTGGTCATTAATTTAGGGCAAACACTGTGGAGAAAATCCTTTTGTTGTCCTTGACATCTCAGCGGCTCTTGTGCTCTCTCTTCTAGTCTGTGTCATCTTTAGTGTCAGGGGTTTATTCTGCTGTTTCCCTCCATGCCAGGTCACAGAAATCTATATGAAGCTAGTGAGATCTCATCTCTTTCGGTTTCTTAGGCTATTCCCTCCCTGGGGCTTTGCCACCTCTTCAGGGGCCTTTCTAAGGAACAGGGTGTTGGGATTTTCTCTAGGACTCACCAAAATATCTACTCTCACAATTTCCCTCTAAACTCATCAGAGTGTAATCTCATTCTCCTCAAATCCCCTGCTATAATTTATAACGTTTCTTCCTGGAGTCTGTAGTATTTTTCTGAGGGCCTTAAAAAAATAGGTCAGAGCCAGGAAATATGGTGAAGAACAAACACTTAATGGCCTAAATTCTTGAGTAGGAGTGGGGATGAAGGTAGGTTACGCTAGTACACTATTAGGAGAAAAAACTGATTAATATCTCCAAAAATTTTTTTCCCCATTACGTTTAGGAAAGGAACATAAGAGATTTATTCAAGCTGTTTCTACCTGTGCAAAAGTGTGGAGCCAGAATATATGAACCTTCCCGGCATACTTAAAGAAACTGAAGGAATCACTGGCTTGAAAGAGAAGTTTATACTAGAAGAATGGCCAGGACCCAGGTAGCAGTGTAGAGTGGTTTGACGAACAGGACAGATTAAGTGTGGTCAGTGAGGCCATGGTTATTAGGAAAACCAAGGTTAAGATGTGACCCTCAGCTCATTGGCCTCTTAGAAAGAGGTAAGGGTGCTTCCACAGCCAGCATATTTGTGAAGATTTTATTAAATATAAAAGAATAATTCCATGTTGTAGCAAGCAGGTTGACATGTAAGAATGCTGACACAATGACTGAAACCTGTGTCTAGTAACTGATGACCAGACTTCCCCTAGTCCTAGTGAAGAAGGTTTGGTTATTCATTAAAAATAATATCTGTGTTATACATAGCTTAATTGGTTTCAAAATAATATATGTATAAACATATAGACCCACACACTTTCTAGGCTTTAGTAATTAATTAAGTTGTATAGATTTGTTCATTCATCAGAAAACAGGTTTTGAGCAATGACTGTTGACAAGTTAGAGTTTGGGCATCTGAGTGGAAACCAACAGGTGATACTTTGGAGCCCTCACAGAGCCAGCATTCTTCAGCAAATCTCTGTGGAATTCTTTTGGCTTTTCTAAATTAATTTCTTCTTTCTCAAACCTCATGGTAACATTTTAGTAGCAGTACCTGGACCCAGGTTTGGCCACTGGGTCATGATGTTGATGGCTAAGCAGAAAATACCCTGGATTGATGCCAAAGTTGGAAGTGTTCCCAATTGGGTGCTTTCTGGTAACCAGTACAAAGGTACAGACCAATTCAAAACAGCCATGTCAGACATTACCTGCTGCCTGATTTGAGCCTCTTTTTCTCATTCAATAGACAAAGGGTAATTCTTGCTGACATATTTTGTAGGGTTATTGGGTTGAGATAATATCTAAATTAGAAAGAGCTATACAAATGTATTGTTATATTTTAATATAACTAATTAGCACCTGTTCATAAGCAATACTTGTTACCTAAATTATTTAAATCAAGGTGAAAGCTTCTCTCTGAGATCATTTTTGCATTTCACGGGTTCTTACAGAATTAACCATACGATGATCCTAAACTCATAGTCTCAGAAACATTCAAAATGTTAAAATATCTAACAGACTATAGGATTTATATCTGTGATATTAAACCTCTATTAAGTTTATATCTGGTACACTAATTTTGTTAATCAAGCTTCTAAAAATAATAATATTGTCACATTATGTTATGATATCCCAGAACAGTGACTATATTAAATGTATTTCTCCAAGCGGTGCTGAGGAAGGAGTAAGAAAAACAACGTCTTGAATGCCGAAAAATTTCCAGTGTCAGGGTATTGAGAAGATCTGAAGGAAATATAGCACACTGCATGACTAGAATTAAAATAACTTTTTACAGTACACATTAAAATATCATTATAAGCCAGCTTGCTGAAATTATGAACTTAGATGTATGTGACTTCTGTCCTTTCTTCAAACATAATTTTATAAAAAAATTATAATTTTGTGGCCAAAATATTCATGTTTCGACATCATCATTCTAACGGAGCTCCCAAATCCTACTAGTTGAGTAAAACTGTTAAGCCTTTGCAGCCTTTGCAGCCAACTTGATAGACTTCATTTGAAGAGGCCTATACTCACATGCTTTTGTTTGGACTAGCCAATCTGCTAATAAGGAATTGAAAATATTGCTCAGTTTTTGTTGTATTATATTTTCAAAAGATTTTCTGGGATTCTCAAGAGCCAAAACACTATTCTAGAAAGTGGGCCCTTAGAAAGCTGTGTTTTTTTTTTTTTAATTTCAGCATATTCTGAGGGTACAAATGTGTAGGTTACATATATTGCCATTGCCTTTGCCTTGCCTGAGTCAGAGCTTCAAGTGTATCCATCCCCCAGACAGTGTGCACCTTACCAGTAGGTGTGTATATACCTATCCCCTCTGCCCACCTCTCGCCTGCCCATAACCAGATGAATATTACTACTATATGTGCATATAAGTGTTGATCAGTTAATACCAATTTGATGGTGAGTACATGTGGTGCTTGTTTTTCCATTCTTGTGATACTTCACTTAGTAGAATGGGCTCCTGCTCTATCCAGGATAATACATGAAGTGCTAGATCATCATTGTTTTTTGTGGCTGAGTAGAACTCCATGGTGTGTATATATATATGTATATATATATACACACACATATATATATATATATATCACATTTTGTTAATCCACTCATGTATTGATGGGCACTTGAATTGTTTCCACATCTTTGCAATTGTGAATTCTGCTGCTACAAACATTCCAGTGCAGATGTCTTTTTTATAGAATGTCTTTTTTTCCTTTGTGTAGATGCCCAGTAATGAGATTGCTGGATCTGGTAGTTCTACTTGTAGCTCTTTAAGGTATCTCCATATTGCTTTCCACAGAGGTTGCACTAGTTTGCAGTCCCACCAGCAGTGGATGAGTGTTCCTCTCTCTTTCTGCATCCACACCAACAATTATTGTTTTGGGACTTTTGATAAAAGCCATTCTCCCTGGAGTTAAGTAATATCTCTTTGTGGTTTTGATTTGCATTTCCCTGATGATTAGAGATGTTGAGCATTTTTTTCATATGTTTGTTGGCCATTAATTTGTCTTCTTTTGAAAAGTTTCTGTTCATGCCCTTTGCCCACTATTTAATGGGGTTGCTTGATTTTTTTTCTTATTGATTTTCCTGAGTTCTATATGGATTCTAGTTATCAGCCCTTTATTGGATGTGTAGCATGCAAATATTTTCTCCCATTCTGTAGGTTGTCTGTTTGTTGTCATGATAGTTTCCTTGGCTGTGCAGAGGCTTTTTAGTTTGATCAGGTCCCATTTATTTATTTATTTTTGCTGCTATGATTGCCTTTGGAGTCTTCTTCATAAATTATTTCCTAGGCCAATGTCTATAAAGTTTTTCTAACATTTTCTTCTAGAATTCTTATAGTTTCATGCCTTTGGTTTAAGTCTATTATCCACCATGAGTTGATTTTTTGTGAAAGGTGAGAGGTACAGATCCTGTTTCAGTCTCCTACGTGTGGCTATCCAATTTTCCCAGCACCATTTATTGAATAAGGATTCTTTTCGCCAGTGTATGTTTTTGTCTGCTTTGTCAAAGATCAGATGGCTATATGAGGATGGTTTTATATCTTGGTTCTCAGTTCTGTTCCATTGGTCTATGTCTCTGTTCTTGTGCCAGTAACATGATGCTTTAGTTACTATAGCCTTATATATAGCTTGAAGTCTGGTAAATTGATGCCTCCCAATTTGTTCTTTTTGCTTAAGATTGCTTTTGCTATACAGGGTCTTCTCTGGTTCCATACAAAGCATAGAATTATTTTTTCTAGATATGTGAAAAATAATGTTGGCATTTTAATAGGAATTGCACTGAATGTATAGATCACTATGGCAGTGTTTAGACAGAGATATCTTTGAGTTTGGAATTTGAAGTCCACATTGTTTAAAACTTTAATGTTTGGTACCTTTAGTTA
>CAUYRT010094472.1:0-15982 GCA_963574885.1 Lepilemur ruficaudatus | reverse complement strand
CAAGGTCAGGAGTTCGAAACCAGCTTGAGCAAGAGTGAGACCCCGTCTCTACTAAAAATAGAAAGAAATAAGCTGGACAACTAAAAATATATAGAAAAAATTAGCCGGGCATGGTGGCGCATGCCTGTAGTCCCAGCTACTCGGGAGGCTGAGGCAGAAGGATTGCTTGATTGAGTCCAGGAGTTTGAGGTTGCTGTGAGCTAGGCTGATGCCACGGCACTCACTCTAGCCCTGGCAACAGAGTGAGACTCTGTCTCAAAAAACAACAACAACAACAAAATCCAAAGACACAAAACCATTGAGAATTCTAGCTTAGAAAATCAGATTAGATTAAAAATTGGGTGAGAACATACTGAGTAGTCAGGAAAAATATGAATAAGTTTTGTTTTTCTCTTACCATGGTCATTCTAAATGGAGATGAGGCAAAGCCTATTGGGTACACTAGACTCTGATTATGTTTTCCCTTTACAATCCCACAAATGAGTAGCAGGCACAGTATGTTTTTCCCTTTTGTCCTCCCTCAATATCAGAGTCCAGATAACCTCCACCCACTCCCCACATCCCCACCTTAGACACCAAGTTACTGAAACATGTGGTGTTTCTTTTAAAAGTCATTTGACTTCAATACATTTCATTGCCCACAGATCCCTGTCATTTATATGGATTTCTCCTACCTATTTCTCAATAATATATTCTGTTCTACAAATTTGTACAATCCCTCAGTATTAATTAGGTGTCACTGAATATTCCTGATGATGTACAACTGGCCTGCTTATTCTTGTTATATTTCAACCTCTTTTGGACTGTGATTGTTTCAACCAGTGAAAAATGCTGCTCTTGAATCCTACTCAGTTATATCAACATGGTATCAATATAATTATGTAAATACGATTTTATTTTGCTGACAAGACCAGATAATTTTAGGTCAATAGGCACAGTTTCAATTATCTAATTTGGACTTCAATTTAAAAATCTAAAATTTGAAGACAAAAATTTTTTAATTTATTTTTTGTAAGGTAATACATAAGTATATTTTTATTTATTTCTCTTTGGTTCATAAAACCTATACTTCAATTTATTCATCTCTGCATCATTACCTATCTGGTTCTTACAAAACATACACACACATTCTTCCCTTTCAAAATTGTGGCTTAAATGTTAAATCTTTCCTAAAATCTTTTCTAATTAAATGAAAATGGAAATTCATCATCCAATAAGCCTGATGTACACAGACAAAAAAAAAAAGAAAAAAAGAAAACAAATACTAACTCGGATAACTCTAACCCAGATAGAGATTTGATATAATCTTTCTAGAATCATAAAGTGTTAAGGGAGAATACTGAGAAGATGTTGAAGTCACACAAATAAGGTCAAGTGAGTTGTTAATGCAAACTCCTCTTCTTTGACCAGAGCTCTGTGATGCAGGAGAAAACTCTTGAGAAAGACAAGGGCCAAGAGTTAGAGAAAATAAATTTATAGAAAAAGAAGGCAGCAACTCTTTCTAACCCCTAGATATAGATTTTGAGAATGTTTAAACCAAGACCAACTTTAAATGACAAAATAGCCTCCTGGGAACTGTCGTTAGGATATGCCTCCCTACCTTTTTCCTTCCTCCTGGCATGCCTGAGCATCCTTCCTGATGCTCTGTTGCCCCATATTCATTTTCATTGTCTTTGAAGTCCTAGCACATAATATATCCCTTCTGTTTATCCATTACTGTCATGATCATCTATGTGGTGTTCTTTGTCCCCAATCTCTCCTCCCACATACAATTGATAGAGTGTTCTTCCTGAAGCCTAACTCTAAAAATGCCAACTCTCTTTTCTTTGAATACAGAAGTATCCCTAAACATCAATGATTCCCCAAAAGCTACCCAGTGTCATTCAAATTCCTTAGGAAACCATACTCCACCCCAAATCAAAATATTTTTATGCATTCTTATTCTCCTCCTTGAACAAAAATCTGTTATTTACGTTTTGTTACAAAAGTCTGTGGCAAAATGAAGAAACATTGCAGTGGGAATTGTCATGCCCAATTTTGAGCCAGCTTCCCTTGTTATCACCAGATTGTTTATAATACAACTTATTATTTTTGGCTAAAGAGGTAATTTTCAGAGGACGTCCAGATTTCAGAAGATTGTAGGGAACAAATTGTCACACTTATGTTACATCAAGCTTGTTGATAATATTCAAACCACCAAGTTTTTTATTTGGTTTTCTTGAATGTTCAAATACTGAAAAAGTTGTAATAGAGGGTACCCATAATTATAGCTTTCTTAATATTCTAGGTACATTTTCTTTGTTTGTTTGATGTAATTTTGCATATTTCAGTGTTCAGTGAACAAAGTCAATAAATAATCTAATATTATAAATGTATTCCATGCTCAAATATTGATAAACAAAAATAAGAAAATAAAATTAATACAATCAACAAAGGTAAACACTGTTCAGATCTTTGTTTATAGTCTTTTATACATTTATACATACATCTGGACTAGTTTTTGAAGAATAGGATCATATTATATTTACTGCTTTTTAACCAGCATTTTTCACTTATTTTATGATCTATCCTTGGCAGTTTTACTAATTAAAAGTTATTCTGGAAGATCATTTGCTAGCTGAGTGACCTTAGGGGAATAACTTAGTATCTCTGTGATTAAATTTTCTTATCTGAAAGATAGAGATGAAAATAGTACCTTTCCCAGAGGGCTCTTTATAGGATTAAATGCAAATTACCTAGGATATACAGAGGATCCCGGACTTAACAACGGTTTGATTTTTCGACTTCTTGAATGTGATGCACACTCAGTAGAAATCTTATTTTGAATTTTGAATTTTGATCATTTCCCACGATAGAGATAGGCAGCACAGTGCTCTCTCTGGAAGCTGGGCAGTGGCAGTGAGCCACACCTCCCCATCAGCCACACTATCATGAGGGTAGACAACCAATTTCTACAGTGTACTATATTGCAAAATGATTTTGCCCAACTGTAACTAATGCAAGTGTTGTGAACATGTTTAAGTTGGTTAGGATAAGCTGTGATGTTTAGTAGATTAGATGTATTAAATGCATTTTTGATTTTGGATAGTTTCAATTTCTGACGGGTTTAATCAGGAAGTAACCCAATCCTAGGAGGAGCAGCGTCTATCTGTATGGTAGGGTATGTATTTTCTAATGATTATATGTTCTTATTTTTATGCAAAAGTAAATTCTTTTTCTGGAATATTATACAGCATCTACACATTTTTCTTATTAGGTTGACAGCAATCTACATGAAATGATAGGATTCTGTTTAAATCATAAAACAATAATGAAGTGTCCAATAGAACTTCAGAATGATCTTGTAGAAGTGTTGTGGTTTACAAGGAAGGATGTTTGAAAGACATTTTTAGTTGGAAAAAGAAGTAACACATTTGCATATCATATATAAATAATTAGTGTCAATGAAGGTTTTTTGTCACTTTCCTCATCTTTCTATAACAATTGTAGAACGCTAGTGCTGTAAAATGTATTAAATCATAAAGTAAAATAGGGTCATTATAAGTTATTCACAATTATGACTAACATGGGGTTAATTTCTTTGAATATCAAAGGTTATTGTGAATACCCAAGAAGGCCTTAGTGCTCCCCTCAGTTTAACTTAACTTGAGGATTCTTCCTGACTCTAGGCCCTAATCTCCCTTTTCTATGAGCTTTTTTTTTTTATAAGTGCAATGTAATTGTAAAATCTTTCTCTGACCTTTTGAGACGTAAATATTTTTAAAAGCCTCTTGCCAGTTTTACAACCTAAGGCTGTCTTTTTTTTAGGATCTGTGATTATCTTTTAAAAAGGAAGACGGTGTCCTTTCTCCTCGTTTCTATGGGAGGATAGTAGCCTAACTGGCGAGATCCCTGAGCCAAGTTGTAAATTTACTTTTTCTTTCGGCAAGGTTAATTAGCAAACACAGATGACCTATGATCCCCTCACCACAGCTCTTAAAATCTCCCCCTACTGTTTTCTCACTGGAACAGGGAATCCATAGTTAGTTTGTGTTCTCTGTCATATTGTTGGCAACCTTGTAGGAATATTGTAGGAATAAAATCGTCTTCTTTCTGCTCATAGTGTCCAGTGTGATTATTTTCATTAACAAAGGCATTGTGATTCTGGGTTCTTGCTGCCTGTGCTACAATTTGGACAAGTTATATAGTTAAGCTGCAATTTCCAATTTGTAAATAGAAACATACAGCAAGCACCCCCAAGTATAGTAGTTGTACTTGCTTGGATCACGAGAAATAGATCACAGGAAATAATGTATGTAAAGCACTTTACAAAATGATACATAGAAGTACTCAGTAAACCTGAGAAACAAAAAGATAGTCTGAAGGATTGAATAGGCAATTACAAAAAGAATCTGCCAATTAACACATGAAAAAAATGTTCCATGCCAATTGTATTTTTTTAAAAAAAAAGTATGTTGAAACAAATGTACACTATTAGTTTTTAACAATTAAACTTGCATACGTTTTTTTTTAAATGTCTCTGTAGAATTTGCCAGTGTTTGGCAAAGCAAATATTCTCATATATCAGGGTTGGGAATATATATTGCTATTGTCTTCCTGGAAGGCAATTTGTCAGTAAGTATCAAAAATCTTTGAATTGTACCTACCTAGTAATTCTACTTATAGGGCTAAGAAACAGTTCAAATCAGTAAATTTTAATCAACACTGACATTCTTCTGAGCTTTATTTCTAAAACCAAAAATTGTAGCCCACCTAAGAAATCAAATAATAGGAAATAAATAAATCATTGTATGACTATACAAGGGACTATAGTATATAAACATTTAGAATCACAGTTGAGAGCCTTTTAGAATTTGGATAATGTTCATGATAAATTTGAAGTGAGAAAAAATAAAAATTTATATATTGTCATCCATATATTCTATAGCAAGGAAGCTATATAGAAGTCTAAAAATATATTATAAAATATTAACTGTAATTATCATCTTTGCAGTTTTCTGCCAAATGATAACAAATCACAAAAAAGTGGAAATGATCAAAGTAAGCAGCTTAGTTATTCATTCTCTAGTTACAAAGCAGGATTTTCTTTAGGCCATTATTTCTCTAACAGGAATTAAAATAAATATTTTTATATTGTTTTCTGTCTTCTCTTTAGGCACTTCTTACTGTTTTCTTATAGCTGATCTATCTGACTGTATTCCTATGACCTTTCATTAACTTTTTTATGTAGGTTTGTAGTAAAGTGTGTTATATCTCAATAAATATATTTCTCACTGTTTTATATTAAGAAGACTATCCTTCACCCCAAATAGACATTTTTGGTGTGTGCATTTTCTTAATGAAGGTGTCAATTGGTATTCCTAAAATTAGATGATGCTATTTGTTGTTGTTCCAACAGAACAGATAAAATACAGTCAATACAGCCAGTGTACTGCAGAGGTAGGGGATAGCGGGAGGCTGGAAGGCAATATCCTCGACTCTTCTAATAAATGCATTTGACTTACTGGCTTCCTTCTGTTCCCCACATAGATGAAACCTACCAGTGACTGCATATTGCCTATTGATTAAAAAAAACAAAAAGTACCTCACATCTAAGAACTATCAAAATAATATAGATTCCTCATAGGTTAATGAGGACGCTAACAAACACTCAGATGCAGGATTTTATTTCCTCAGTAGATATAAAACTATTGTGTTACTGTTGTTCTCTCTAAACCAACATTTTCTTTTAAACTCCTAACATTCTTACGTTTATTTAAAACATGCTTACATGGTAAATCAGTTTGCATAAGTGGTATATTTTTAAAATTGTTAAATCTGACTCATGCGGAGACATAGAGGAAGCTCAAACTAAACATTTAGGGACTTAAAAGTATGGTGGGAAAGCAAACTCAAACCTAAAACTTCTATAGAATTGCTGCAGAGCACATTATCTTCTGGCTGAAAATTAAAATGACACCTGGAAAATATAACTACCCTTCCTAGGGCCAGAGATCAAATCTAATAATCCCCTTATTTAATATCATTGGGGCTTGAAATAGGATCGTTTATCTAATTTGAGTACAGGAAGAAGCAGTATCGATTCACTTGAGTGGCATGTATATGGTTTTCTTTGCATACAAAAGTGGTCAACACTCCTCTTTTCACACACAAACTCTGATTTGAAGCTGGACTAATATATAAAATTTCACAAGAAAAATATTTGAAAGCTAAGATAAATCAGATTGACTTCGGTAAGATTCAGAGTGCTAGAGATTTTTTAAAGTACATATCTGCTCTTTTTCTTTGCTTTTTATTTTGAAATGATGTTAGACATCCAGAAAAGTTGCAATAACTTTCAATAAAGAGTGAAAAGGAAAAGGTAAAAATATAATCCCCCACCTGTTGTTGTGCTGTTGTTGTTGCTGTCATTGTCCCCAGGAGCAACTGACCTAGTAGCTTCAGGCTCCCCCTTCAACCTCCCTCGGCCCTACTTTGGTGTTTTCGAGCTTTTCCAGACACTATGTACCCTAGTGCCTCTGCCCTCTCTTTTCCCCATTATTGCCAGATCTGCTAAATCCATTTATGCTCAAGTCAAAAATGAAAGATAAGATGACCACCCTACACAGGCATGATGTCACTTTATCAAGAGACTAAAGGGTAAAACCATTAATAATAAAAGTAATTGTGGTTTCCTACGTCTTAGCTGGTAAGAACGAGTTGTAGGCTAATCTCACCAACATCCTTAATTTCCTGTAAGGGACGTCCCAGGTAGTAGACATTGGTCGTGGAAAGAGAATGAAACTTTTCATGGATACTATAATGTGACTTGTCATCCTCACATCATGATGACCTCAAATGTAATGGGCACAGTTCTTCCACAAAAATCAAATTAATATGATTTTGTTCCTGATCTTCTTACACAACGTATTTGAAGTAACGATTATTATTAAAATGTCGCCTAATGATATTTACCTGAAAATTTATTTTCAATCAACTTCTGTCTAAAAAAGATTTGAGGTGGCCAGTCAGAAAAGCATAATACAATTAAATTAATATAAAAGAAATGGAGGCCAGAACCAAAGAAAGAGACCAAATAAAACATGCTAAGAGCATATGCTAATAAAGTTGCTGCTATAAGAGATCAGGAACCTTATCTTCATGGTAATTTTAAATGCCATGTAATACCATCACTATTTGACAGATACCTGATAGAGATATTGGAAAAGCTTTACTGGCTTTGTAAGTACACATGTTAATAACAATAAAAAAATACAGATTTTGCTGCATGTCATGACAAAATAATACCTTGTCTCATTTTTGGCTAGTTTCATTAAAAAAAAAAAACTCTACAGAAAGAATATTGAATATTCACGTAAACTTTTATAACTTTATTACTAAAAGCACCATCTGGTGGTTACTAGAAATGGATGCATTTCAATCTGTCTATCTTTAGATCCTTTGATAAAAGAATAGAAAAACGTTTCTCACTTGCTAGCTTGTGCAGAGTCCCCTCTGCATATTGAAGTCATGAGCCTGGAGAAGCAGAAGGTGGATTTTATTGGTAGAATGTTTTAGTCTATATATGTGTGCATGCAAAGGAAATCAATTTTTCAGCTTGCCTTTTATTGGAAAACTTACGTATATAAATGAGAGTATTCTCTGATCTAAATCAGTCTTACATAACCAGAAGACAATTGTTAGTTCAGGAAGTATGGAGGCCTTCCCCACAGGAGACATTATAAAATCTAAATTGAAGCGTTTTAACTAGCCCAGGTTGTTGCCTGATTCTAGCACACAGTAGGTTCTAATAAATGATGGCAGAATGAAAAAAGAAAAAAAAATAATCGTTATGACTTAATGTGAGATAAGACCAAACTTGAGGGGGGGAGGAAATATCGTCATATTTTATATTCATTAGATAGATATTTTTAACCATGCCAAAATTTGATGTGTGAATTTAACATTAGCAAGAGAGGAGTGATTCTTTTTATTTTTAAGGAAAGATCATCATGCAAAGAATAAATTTAGAAATTTTATTTGAGATTTCAAAAATGTGGCAAGGTATTAATTTTGGGAGGTTTAAAAGACTTTTAGTATGAGCATTTGTCCTAATGAATTAAAAAACACAGAACAAAGAAATCCTCTGTTGGTACATAGCTTTGTTGTAAATTCAATAGAACTCATTTTCTACATTCTCTCGAGAGGATTAAATAACATTATTTCAAACTGAAATTTAAGATATGAAATTCTGAGCTGTAGGAAGGTAAAAGGGTTTTTTTTTTCTTTTTTTGAGAATTAATTTCCCACCATTACAAACGGAGAAATTGAGTTTCAAGAGTAATCTAGGTAAAATCTTATCCTGCAGGTAGAAATGGTAGAGTTGGCATTTGAATTCAGGCCCCTTGTTTCCAAAAGCATTATTTTTCAACTCTATGCATGAATATTATACCAATATATTTTTCTTAGAGTTTGGGGGATGGGTAGGTGAGGATGAATACAATTGTCTCTCTATATAAGTAACCTTCTCTAAACTTCACTATAATGTTACTTTACTTTTATGTGATCCAAATATACCATTTTAAGTAAAATAAGTGACATTAAAAATATTTACTCTGTGTCTGGTTCCTCTAACCACCTTGTGATCTCATATCACAGCTAAACTAGAAAAGATTCTGCTTTCACTAAATGATAGTGCAAATTTAACAATTCATTCAAAAGATACTTTGCTAAGTGATGGAACATTTCTGACTCCAGTGGGCAGAAAAATACAGTCATACAAATTCTATAGGCAATGGTAAAAACAAGGGTTTGGCATAGCTTCAGGGGAAATTGCTTCTGCCAGCAACGCTTACTTAGTTCTAGGCTAAAAATAACTTTCACAGATCCAATATCAATAAGAGATCTTCATCAAACAGGTACCAAAGCTAGTTTTTAAAAGTGATATATCTAGAGTTCACAAAAAAATTTAAAAATCTATTTGATTTTGGTATACATATCCAAGAGAAAGTCCAAGACTCCCCACCTGGTTTATTACATATAATCAGTGTTATAAAATAGAAATGTCAGCATCTTATATCTGTTACATAGATATTTATATTAGTAACAAAAACCCTGTAATAGTAATAAATAATTTTTGGTCAAAATTCATCTGTTATGCATCCAACATCTATTGTCTGTCAATAGTGTCCAGAAGTTTCTTGCAGCTATCACGCTTTCTCCACCATGTCATAGACACAAGATTTTGGTGGAACTGGCTTCTGGGGAGTGCTCTGATTATGACACACCA
The DNA here is from genome assembly GCA_963574885.1 of Lepilemur ruficaudatus. NCBI lineage: Eukaryota > Metazoa > Chordata > Mammalia > Primates > Lepilemuridae > Lepilemur > Lepilemur ruficaudatus. The sequence goes on along the minus strand of CAUYRT010094472.1, from coordinate 6,714 downwards.
ACCTCTGTGCTTCTATTTCTCTTGCCCCATCAAACAGTAACCCAGACCTTTGCAACTGTTACATGACAGTCCCCTGTCCACTGTGACTGCTTCCTGATCAAAGCTATTCCAAAAGAGTAAATCTCAGAACTTCCTTCCCCAGAATTTGTTTGGTGGTCAAGGAAGAAACAGTTCCTCTCTGAAGCAGAAACAGGCCAGCATTTCATTGTTTGCTGACATCTTGAGAACCCAATGTGATCTAGCCTTTGGATAATGCTGTTACCGCCAAAGAATGGAGTCAGAAAAAAACCTAAATCCTGGGTAGCAATGTTGAAGCTCTAACCCTTGCTAGGAATCCACTCTACATTTGGACTTTTCAGCTGCATGAGCCAACCATTTCCCTTTAATTCTTAAGCCAGTTTAATTTAGGTTTTCTGCTACTTGAAAATGAATACATAATGGCATCCAGCAGTAGTTATTATTTGGGTACTTCGTAATTGAAAAGCATTGTGTTAAATGGTTCCCTGGGAGGCAGATGCTTTTATTACCTCCATTTCCTAGATAAGAAACAGATTTGTAGAGGTTAAATGACTTACTTAAGATCACGCATCTAAAAGATGTCAGAGCTACAATTCAAACTGAGTCTTTCTAATTATAAAGTCCACACTCTTAAACCTTACACTATGGATAAGAACATGGGCTTGAACTCTGGCATCACCATTATTAGCTGTGTGGCCTTGGGCAAGTTACTTAACCTCACTGAGTCTCAATTTCTTTAAACATAAATTTAGGGAATAATAGTCTCTTACTTTTATGAGGAATAAAGGAGCTAATACATATAAGGTGCTTAGAAAAGCACCTATATAACAATAATCATACAATAAATATTAGGTCTTCTTATAATTACTAGTCTTGAATTTATTAGCATCCAGATTAAGTTTCCTAACAAACAGAATACAGATTCTTCAGGCATATCCTCACTGTCTAGAAACAGACCTGAGTAAACATAGAAACAAGGGGTTTTCATAGAGCTCAGATTAGAATGGCTGCATATTTCTGGTTTTCTCACCTTATCCCAAATGAATGTGACTTTATTGAGTTTTTCCTCAAAAACTATTTATTGAGAGCTCAGCTTGTGTTAAGGAGCTTTGGAGATGGAAGACAGAGTAGCAAACAAAAAGCAGACAAGGTTTTTACCTCTTGGGGCTTGGCAGTCTTGTGGAGCCATAGCAGAATACAGACTGTGAAACAGGTAAGCTTATACACTCAAATATATATTTATGAAAGAAAAGCTACCAAAGTGAAGTAAAGTATACCAGGAGAGCAGATAAATGGAGGCTCAAATCTAGTCCAGAAGTAAGGATGCCCAGAAGATGAGATTTTTTTATCTAGAACCAGTTTCTTTCTGGAGGAAAGTGTTTAGGAAACAGACAACAGCCTGCACAACAGCACTGAGACAGAAAGCAGCTTTGCACTCTCAGGGGACTTTAACACCCTCCTGTAGCTAGAGTAGAGTGAGGTATGGAATATGCACAGTTGGGGAAGTGGTTGGACAAGTTGATACAAAATCATACTGAATTTTGTTGGCCAACTTGTAGATTTGGTAATTCATCTCAAGTGTCTTAAGTGAGGCAGTGGTTTGGTTTCATTGTGGTTTTTTTTTTAGGAAGTCACTAACTGTTCTGTGGAAAATAGACTGGACAGGCATACAAGTGAATTTACAAAGAACAATTTGGAGGATATTTTGTTTGTCTTGAAGAACAAAATAGCTTCATTACCTTGAATAAGGATAATGGTAGGGTGACAAAAGTAGCTGAATCAATAAGTTATTTAAGAATTTGAAGTAATAAAACCTGGTGATGAGCTGGGTATAGTTGGTGGAATGCTATGATATTCCACTCACATCCTCTCTATTAAACCACCTAATATTTAGGCTGTTTGCTAGTCTCACAACTTATCTCTTCTGCAGAGAAATATGAGATGCTTCTTGGAAGTGATACACCACTCTACATCCCTCATACCCACACCCTTAGCCAATGACTGGATCTCCAAACTACTACCCCCTTCTTATAAAACATCTTGTGTACCTAAAACCCTATCTCAGGCTCAGTTCTAGCAAACCCCCAAAAAGATAGTTGGGCAGTGCAGTTGGAAAATGACAATAGATTTTCAGAATGATTCTCAATCTTTTGGTCAAAACAATTGTTATGTGCACAGGAGGAGGAGCTGGCCATAGATGTGAGTTCAGTTTGGGCTGCATTAGGTTTGAGATCTATATAATCCAACCAAGTAAGGATGTCAATGTGTTACTTAGCAATATAGGGCTCTGGAGTTCAGAAAGGAGTGGAAATAAAATTAGATTATATAGATATCACAAGAAACACATTCCATGGGAATGGGAGAGAGACTAGCATGAGAAAGAGTTAGGGCTCCCCTCAAAGATTTGTAATTGGCAGTAAGCTATTTGCTATAGAATTCTCTCCACTTCCTTGTTTGAGGGCCCTTTCACATTGAGCTTTGGGAAATTTAACCTTTTGGTTGGTTTGGATGAGGAGGCTGTCTCTAAAATGATATCAAATACTTTTGCAGCTTTTAGCTCTTTGTACTATATGAGGGCTGTCCAGAAAGTAGCCAGCTATTATTAATATAATGAGAATAGTTACATGGCTGGATACTTTCCGGATGGTCCTTGATTATTGGTAAAAAATTGGGTGAATGCTCCCCCCCTGCACCCAAATAGTGTATTAGCTTTACCTGGGATTGACTCTTGGGATAAAACTATTATAAGTTATTTTTAAACCATTCATACTTTGCCTCTGAAGAGGTTCAGAACATGCTACCCCAAAATACAGCACATTGGCATTTGAGAAAACAGCAGAAGCAGGAAGGCCACTTTCAGTTTTGCCTTGCCTTCCTCCCCTGAAGCAAGTCATAAAACCTAGGAAGGTCACTTTCTGACCTTCCCTCAGCCTGATCCCTTGAAGCAAGTGATAACATCTTCATTCAAGAAGTGCCATCCCTTTACTCAGAGGAAAGAAGCCAAAGACCCAGAAAAATGCCAAGAAAAATGCTAACAGGCCTTGCTAAGTTTCCCCCAAGTTTAGTACCATTAGAACATACTGTTAGGTAGACAGCTAGGGATCTCCAGCCCCTCCTGGAGACAAGATGGGTGACTGCCACACCTGGGGGAGGAGGGAGCACCCCACCAATCTGCCAATCACAACTTAGCTCACCAATTGCAAAAACATGCAGAGGACTCTCTAGCCCAGGGGCCGAGCAGCCTAGGTTACAATAGGGTCTGTAAAGTGACCTAGAACAACCGACTTTCAGAGAGGCTCATGGGAGATCCACACACATAGTAAGACTCAGTCATATAACTCTCAACTATCCATCAAAGTGGTTCCATGATGATGTCTGAACCATGGGGAAGTCCCCTATCTGGTCACTATAAAACAAGAAAGACCCAGATCATAACCAATCTCTCTTTTGCTATGACAAGGGGTCTGGTCATCGTCTGTGGCGTAGGTATCTTGCTCTGTAAACCTACATCTTTCTCTTGTTCTATAATCTTATCTTGCTCCCCCTCAATAAATTTTACCTCGTGTTTGCCTTACTTTGGCATGTCTGGTCGTTCTTCGACCAAGAGCACACCAAGAACTGAGAACACAGAACAAGATTGCCAAACCCCACAATACTCTTTTGTTCTTCAGTAAGATTTCTCCACGACTGTTCACTCTTCATCAAATTTAACCATACAATATACAAATTTACCTATTTCTTTCAGTTTTTATTTCCTTATGAAGTCTCCTATGTCAAGTAAAACTTAGATTAAATAAATGTGTCTGCTTTTCTCTTGTTAATCCATCTTGTGCTATAATGACTTTGGCCATGAATGTAGCAATGGTGAGGAAAAGAAATCTTTCCTCCTTTGTCTTCTTTTTAGGCAAAATAGGTCACTCCCTTCTTCATCTCTAATTTGAATAGGGTCCGTAGAATCTCACCTTATTTGTAGTCCATGGATGGAAAGATAATGCGTTATATCCTGCTATATTACTTTCTATTTCTCTGTTACCATCTTGTCACAAAAATGTCATGCTTAATTACACATGTTTGAGACCCCCATTTGACAAGATTTTCCCTCTCATTCTGCTTATGCGCTTCCCTCTCACACCATTTGAATCTCAGGATCCAAAACGTTTCCTGAACCTGGGCCTGATTTGTCTCTGCCACGGTGTATGTTGTAGGCAAAAGGAAGTTTGTTTTGTTTTGTTTTTAAATCTGCAGTTCTCTCTTCTAAGGTAGATACACTAAAATAACAGGGAAAGGGTTTCTTTCCTAAATTGAGGGTGGAAGATATCTCATCACTTGGGCATCAGGCTAGCAATCAAACTAAATATTTATATTAAACTGTTTATAGATACTATGGAACTAAAGGACAACTTTGTATGAATTTAAATGGCTTATGGGCCTAATTACCCTGTACCAAATATAAAAAGCAATAAATGGCTAAGAAAAGAAGATGGAGTAACCCAAGAAGGTGGTACAAGTTGTGTTTATATATAATTTCAAGGCTCTCAGCTCCTACAGCTTCCCATTATTACATACCACTTGGGTGGGTGTAAAGTTCTTTTCTACAGGGTGATTAGTAACATATCCATAACAATGATGAGCTATTGGGCTATGTATAATGAAGATTGCTATGTGAAACTGTTCCTTAGTCATGGTACATTTTTTATTTGAAGAAGTAATTTAAATTCCTTATAGGTAACCAAAAGAAAAGAAAAACAAAAGTTGTAAAGGACAGTGGGGATGAAAGACAGAGGAGTTGAGGGATCCCTTGTTTTTCTAGACAATTAAGACATTGGAAACTGATGCCATTAGCTGTATGTCTTCTGTTTTTCCTCCATTTAGTTATAGGAAGGCCTGTGTTCTCCAGGCAGTATGTTTCTTTAGGGGAAGGGAGCACAGTGATAGTCACAGGGTTTGCCCCGTTAAAAATCAATAACAACAGCTGGTGGGTAGAAAGAAAAATGTAAGGAGAAATGCAAGTGTAAATTAGTAAAAATGGGGAAAAAAAAAACAGAATGAGAAAAAATAAGAACCCAAGAAAGGAGGGAAAGAGAAAAGAGAGGAAGTGGGAAGGAGAGAAGAGACATAGAGGAAATTTTTTTTTAAAGGGTAAGTCAGGGAAAGAGGGGAAGAAGAAAACAAAGGACATGAGAGTGAAAACAGGTAAAGGAAGGGTGCTTGGTAGATTTGCCATTTCACAGATGTATAACTAGAATCTGCCTTTTATCAAAATACACGTGTTGAGAGACGTGACATTGCATTTCTTATTACATACTGTGCTAAACCCTAGGTGACCTCTTATTTTTGGTAATAAAAGTTATAATTTCAGCAAATAGGTTTTATCCATTAACTCCGTAGCCTGCTTGATATAACCTGAGATTAAGTTAAATTTAAAGTCCAAGTGAGCTCAAAGGTGTAGGTGAAGGTTGTTGCTATTAGGTCTAACTGAATAATAGCTCTCTGCAAAATCCCAGCCACATAAAAAGCCCTGTTCTGGCAGTCATAGCAACCTTGCCAGCTTTGGATGTGATTGCTGACAAAGAGTTCACTGATTTTTCCATGGAGAATCCTGAAGCTTGCTGTTTGGGTTGACATTTTTACAACTGTGTGGTTGAAAAGGGAGATTTGCAGTAATGGAGGGGCAGATGTCATATTCCTCTCTCTGCTCCCTCCCTTCCTTCTTTCCTTTTTTCCTTTCCTTTCACTCAATCTCTCGTCCTCTTTCTTTCTTTCATTGATCACAACCATTTTATTCTAATTTCCAGGCCACAGTTTGAGAATATAAGGATGGGAGCTTTACAATGACAGTTTCTAAAACTGTAACTTTCCAAATATATTATACATTCATGAGCAAATGTGAAGCCCCGGGGGAGAGTGCAGCGAGCTATGATCTACGGTTTACAAGTGCTGTCATTGGGAGAAGTTACACAGGACTCTTCACACAACTCGGCAGGTGATTTATTCCTATTTAGGGATTTCGGGCTGCACTATAGGCACATAAATTGAAACAAGCTGACAAATGGCTTCTATACTTCAGCACTGATATCTCAAAAGGTACGGCACGTGCTCTAGGAATAGAATCCTTCGGAGCGGAGATCTCTGAGAACTATGTGAGATGGTAACAGCCCGAATGATCCTGCAGCTACCTGGGAAGCTTGGCCTGGTACCTGTGGTGTTTCTGAATTGAGTTTTCTCCCCTGTAAAATGTAAGGAGTAGCCAGGATTTTATGACTGCCAGCTGAGATGGCTGCTGAACAGTCAAGTCAACAGAGTGTCCTCTCCTGAGGTTGCAACACTTCAGACAGTTTGTCACATGACAAGACTAGCCACAGGACAGCTACCTGCTCATCACAGAGAAGTCTGGGCTGCTCCCGTGGCTAGTTAGGCTCAGCTATGAATAATTTTTTGAAAATCAGCTCAAGTTACCAAAAAATTGCTCATGTAAATTCATACACTTACCTTCTGTGCCCTCTGACTTTAGTACCAAACAATGGTTTCATTCAGCAGATATTTAGTGGGTGCCTAATGTGTGTCAGGCTAGGAGTTCTTCCAGGTGAGGAATACTGGCATGGACATACTGGAAACAAAATCATATGCTCGGGCATTTATATTCCTAAAAGGGGTGACTGGCAATTACGAAAAAAAAGAAAAAGAAAGAAAAGAAAA
>CAUYRT010094471.1:0-17189 GCA_963574885.1 Lepilemur ruficaudatus | reverse complement strand
GGATGTTAATATGCCTTTTTTCTATATTTCTTATTAATCAATAACATTAATTTATAATAATAATGAAGTTCATTTTATTATTAAAATCTAAAATTCAATTTCGTTCATGAAAGCACTCTGAGGAATCTTTCACGGTTCCTAAAACTTTCATTATTTTCTTGTTTTCTTTATTTTATATGATCTCACTCATTTAAAGACTGAGAGATGAAATATATGACTCTAAAGGAAAATTAAATCTACTGTCTTTCTACCTGGAACATCCAAGGGAGTCAAATCATATAAAATAAATTATTACTTTCCTCTCTTTTTATGCTACACATTATAATTTTAACTTAATTAAATTTGATCTTCCCATATGATACTAAAAGAAAGTATCTAATTTTACCATCAGGTATAGTTTACAACTCTTTCATAGATGATGAATCATCTTTTGTATTTATTAGGTAATCTTCCTTTAAATAATTCAGTAATTCTTTTTTACATAAAAGCTTTATTTTTTAAATCTTTTATTTTCTTTCTTTTTAAATGTGGGTGTGTTACTTTCTTTTGGCTATAACAAATGACTACACACTCGGTGGCTGCTACAATGTAAATTTATTCTTTCACAATTCTGGAGTCCAGAAATTCAAAATCAGTATTACTGGACCAAAATCAAGGTGTCAGCAGGGCCATACTCTTTCTGTAGGAGAAAATCCATTCCTTGCCCTTTCCAGCTTCTGGAGCAGCAGGCATTTCTTGACTTAATGGCCTCACCACTCTAAAATATGCCTCCATGGGCACACTGCTTCCTGTGCTTCTGTGTATGAAATCTTTCTGCCTTCCCCTTGTACTGACACATTTAGGGCTTCTATAAGGATCACATTTAGAATCCTCCTGGATAATCCCGGATAATCTCCCATCTCGAGATTCTTAACCACATTTGCAAAAACCATTTTCTCTTATAAAGTAAGATTTACACATCTCAGGTTAAAATTTAATATACTTGGGAGCCATTATTCAGCCTGCTACAGCAAATTTGCCTTCGTTAATTTAGTTTCGTTTATTTTTCATGTCATTTTTGTCATAATATTAAATAATCTTGCACCAAGTTTATGAAATTATATGATGTTTTAGTGTAAAGTCTTCATTATCCTCTCTGGGGATATTTTATTTTCTTATTGTCTTATATATCCAAGTTCTGCTGTTATATAGGATTTTAAAGAATTCTATTATTTACGTGTTTTATAGTCAAAGCTTCACCTGCCTAATTTAATATTTTAATACACTGTATTTAAGATTCTATCCTTGCTGTGTGAATGCTTTTATATCAACCAATCATAGAAATTTCTCCCAATCATCATTCTTTTAGGGAAATAAAAAAGATATTTCAGGACACCAGTGGCAAATATGGCTTGAGAGGTTTTATTCTTGTTTCCCCCCAAAATATAATGCCTAATTAATATTTAGAAATTATGTGTATTGCTTTTAGCCCTCTTTTTTAAAGACTGTAAATTTGAAAATTTCACGTGGCCCTAGGTTCCAATACAACAATGGCTTAAAAAAATAATAGTCAGGTAAAGTACATCAGATAGGCACCTTCTCCCTACATTGAGTTAGACATCTGGGCCACAGCTCTATCATATGAAATTATACTTTCTTTGTAGTTAAGATTCCTGTGACCCTAGTGAATACACCACTTCTGCCCTAGCAAAATTCCATTAGAATATTTGCTTTCTATAAGGAAGCTGAAGCTGCTAACAGAGGATTAGCATATATTTTCCCTTCAGTACAAAAGTGTTATAGGAATGGTTCCAGAGACCTCCATTGGCATTATATGCTTAAGGACCATTGTCTAAATTTGTTAAATCCTCAGTCCCTGGAAGAAAACTTTACCTAGGGCAGTTTATGGGAAATAATAACTATCAATATCAATTGGTGGAAGGCAAGCCTTACTATTCATGTAACAAAATGTTACTGGTGATAACTCAGTAAAACAGATTGCTGTTTTAAATAGAGATGCCATGGCGTTAATGTTACAACAGAAATAAGATGAGCACTAAATTAAAAAGTGTTGAATTCATTTTTATTTTTAATTATTATGGATTCAAATTTGATATTTATGGCTTATATGGAGTTAGGCAAGTTATTTAATTTACCAGGACTTTAGCTTTGAACCAAAACGAGTTAATCAGTATTACTTAAACTCAAAGCTTAATGTGAAATAAAAGGAAAGGTTATGTATGTAGTTTCTACTTGGAATCAGCTGGGAAAAGAAGCTAACAAATAATAATTCCATTTTTTCTTACTTCAGTAAAGTTTGCAGTTTAAAATCACATTAAGAGAAAGAACTTGAATCAGTAATGCTGCATTTGATCAAAATACTTGAAAAAATAGTCTTTCAAATTTGTTTTTATGACTAGCATAAAATTAATTTTAAAAGTCAGTCTGTAAATCAACAAGTGCCTGTTTTATGTTAGTGTCTGTCAGTTGGTAAGTGTTGAAAATTTGTGGTAAATAACAGAGTCATACTTTATAGTGAAGAAGAGCAATAGTAAAAAAAAATTCTGTCTATATGCCTATCTATCTATATTCCAAGAATACCAAAGTATATACAGTTAATTATAATAACACTGAAGAATTTTTGTACTACAATTATACACATTTTTGAGAATACAGGGGAGGGAATGATTAATATCTACATTTAGTATTTTTATTTCAACTGAAAAGAGCATTATCCTGTTTGTTCTGTGTTTTAAACAGACTATACCTAAAGCAAAGTACATCCTCAAAGGACAAAGATTTTTCAACCTTAATAATAATATTCAGAAGATTATGTCATTAACCATCAATGCAGGAAATGCAATTTTATAAAAATTATATTTTCAAGGAGTCAACAGTCATTAACATATCTTTAAGTTCTTATACAAGTGCTACAAAATCAAAGTGTTTTTTAGACTCACCCAGGTTGCTGTTATACCTAAAATCTATTTAGGTAGATTTTCAGCCTGAGCAAGTTTGACTATTTTAACTCTTTGTCACGTTTCATGTATTCAAATAATGAAATATTTTTATTAGTGACAACTATTTAAAAATGTAACAATTTTTTATCTTAAAAAAACTTCATTTCTCAGGGGGATGTCACTAATGTCATAAAGTGCTGGAAGCGAGAAATATGTCACAAGATGTGAAAGGAAGACTTCTTTCTACTTTTGTCTTATCAGTCAGAACTGAAAACAGAAAATTTTGTTTACAAGTTATAAGCATAAAAGTAAATAAACATAAACTGGTTTTAGAAATAGATTATATTTTTGTTTAATTTGATACAATTTTGGAGAGGTAAATAATGTTAAGATGAATTATTGCTATTTGCTTTACCTGAATTTTTTTCAAGTTATATAACAAACGCAACATGGTAACATTGAAAAATCCAGTTATTTGTTGTTGTTGTTCAAACTATATGTACTGTTGTTATTCTATTTTTAGTATGCCACTTACTTAATAAGGGCTCCATAAATATTTGAGAATCTAATGAGCTACCATAATAGGAACATATAGGATCTACAGCTTTAGTATGGAACAAGCCTCATAAATATTTAAAAGTTTCTGTAAACAGAATTTTAAATCCAAAAAACTAAAAAAATAGTCATTTTAATAATATCTAAATTACCCATGTAAACACTATCATTCAGTAAATTGATTTAACATACTGAATAAGTTCAAAAGCTCTTAAAAAATATGCAACCATTTTTAAAAATAGAGGGATTCAGTTTTTCTTTGGCAGTCACTCCTAGTTTGCTGATACAAGGAGGAAAACCAAAAAACAATGATATTTGTTGTTAGATCATTCCACACAGGGCCAGTGATAAATACTCCAGATCCTATATAGTAATTCTTTAGCTTTAGATACATACTGGAATCCTAGACAAGCTTAATTTCTTACAAGACAGGCAGCATTATGTGATTTAAGAAACATTCTATTTAGACCGTTGATATTACTTTCACTGCCTCTACATTATCCTGCTGACTTTGCGACATTCCTTACCACATCTGAAGACATATTCATATTAGTTGAAATATTCATTAATATGTGTACACAGAGAATACAAATAAGTGAAGTTTAAACATGATGTTACGTTCTCATCTTTACATTCAAGGGTCTATGACAGCTCAATTTGAAAAAGGCAGAAGCTGATCTTTCTCTGTTATTCTTCTTCCATCCCTGGGGACTTGCCTGGTTTTCTGAGTCTAGGGTGACTCCGCACCAAATCTGCATTCCAACCAGTGAGGTGGGAGAAAAGAAGAAGAGAGTTGCATAACTCTTTTTAAAGGAATGGTCCAAAAGTTGCCCACATCACACTGGCCACTGCTTTATCACATCTTTACCTGTGAAAAGAGGAAGCTGGGTAATACAGTATTTAGTAAAAATCCTAATACTATGAAATAAGTAGGACAGTGATTACTGGAGGCAACAAAAAGGCTATGCATGCCGCATTGTAGTAAGCTGAATAATACCCCTGTGAGAGGAAAAAACGTGAACATTTTCCCTCTGCTTTCACACCACTCCAATCAACAAAGAAGACTTTTGTGAACAAATATGGGGGTAGGGCGTGGGGTTCTTTCATACACACCATTCCAGTTCTACAGTGGACCCCAGCTGATTAGTTCCAAATTATTAGAGAGCACATGTGGACACCACCATATTTGAGTCAGACAACAGCTCTGGGGGGCAGAGTTGCAGTGAGCAGCATGGTCTTAAAACACACAAAATACTCAAGAAAAGGGAAAGTTCATGGTCAAGTTAGCTGGGGAAAGGATGGCTTTTCTTCTGCACTAGTCATCCAACATCAAGAAAGCAATAGCTTCCTCTGCGTAAGCCCTGACTACCAAGCAAAGAATACATGTCAGTCCTATTTGGAAAGGTATAAGAGTAATATTAATGAAGTTATTGGTAATTATTTCTCTGGGATTTTATTTTTTTCAGAATATTACAGGGTTACAAATGCTTTAGTTACATATATTGCCCTTGCACTGCCCGAGTCAGAGCTACAAGCATGCCCATTCCCCAAACAGTGCACACTGTACCCATTAGGTGTGAATTTACCCATTCCCTCCTCCCCCAACCGACCTGCCTGACACCCAATGAATGTTACTTCTACATGTGCACATAAGTGCTGATCAATTAGTACCAATTTAATGGTGAGTACACATGGTGATTGTTTCTCCATTCTTATGATAGTTCACTTAGAAGAATGGTCTCTAGCTCCATCCAGGATAATACAAGAAGTATTAGTTCACCATTTTTTATGGCTAAATAGTACTCCATGGTATACATATATCATATTTTATTAATGCACTCATGTATTGATGGGCACTTGGATTTTTCCACATCTTTGCAATTGTGAATTGTGCTGCTATAATTGGTTGAGTATAGATGTCTGTTTTATGGAAAGTCATTTTTTTTCTTTGAGTAGATACCCAGTAGTGGGATTGCTAGATCATATGATCATTCTACTTTTAGTTCCTTGAAGTATCTCCATACTACTTTTCATAGAGGTTGTACTAATTTGCTGTCCCACCAGCAGTGTAGGAGTGTTCCTATCTTTCCTCATCCATCCTAACACTTGTTTTAGGACTTTTTGATAAAAAAAAAAAATCCTCCATTCTCATTGGAGTTAAGTGATATCTCATTGTGGTTTTGATTTGCATTTCCCTGATGATTAGAGATGTTGAGCAATTTTTCATATGGTACTTGGCCATTGGTTTATTTTCCTTTGAAAAGTTTCTGTTCGTGTTCTTTGCCCACTTTTTAAATGGAGTTGTTTGATTTTTTTTTCTAGCTGATTATCGTGAGTTCTTAATAGATTCTAGTTATCAGCCCTTTACAGGTTGTGTAGCATGCACATATGTCTCCCATTGTCTATTTGCTCTAATGATAGTTTCCTTGGCTGTGCAGAAGCTTTTTAATTTGATCAGGTTGGGGGGATGGAGTTATTTTTAAAGTCTTAAGAGACATGCTTCTTTCCAAAATGATAAATTTGAATTTTCAAACTGAAATGTAGGCATCAGTATCTGAAAATATACCCCAAGTGAGTCTAACATGAATCTCATTTCTAGGTCCATCAGTCGAATATAAAAGTTTATACTCCTTCACTTTACCTTTGATTCTTTACAGAATCCAAAATGTTTTTGTTGAATACTAGTTATTAGCTGGGCAAAATATTCTATAGAATACAAAATAGCAAAAGAAAACACAATGCAGTAATATTTACTGTACATTTTAAATGTGAACATAAAAAAAACCAGTAGAGAGGAAATTATACTAAATAAACATGCCCAGTTTAGAAAATGTAAAATTATGATTATATTATATTTCTACATATCATTATTCTATAACATTTTTGTTAACTCATAACACTAATATAATTATTTTTGTGACACTTTAAGACATATTGTTAGCACACTCTACAACCATATAATATGTCATTGACAACAAGCACACACACACAAAAAACAAATGTGTCTGTGTTGGGAAGACACTCATTTTAAAATTATGTTACGGATTTGAAGGGAAAGAAAATCAAGGACTTATTACGGTATTATAGGTACTGTGCACTGAATTGTAAATCCAAAAGGCCACTGCACTTTTAAAATACAAGAGCTCAGTGCCACACATCAAAAACACACATTGGTTGACTGTGCATAACAAAGCACAAATTTTACTGGAGGAGTTTTCTTTGAATACAGTTTTGGAACATATAAGCCAAACTTTAATAATTCACCTCCATTCTCTCTTACTTTTTGGGTTATACATAATTATTAGGTGCTTTGTGTATTTTCCATTTTTCTATGATTCTTTAAAAGCCTGATTTTAAAATGTGCTAAATGTACACTGCTGTGGCCCTTAAAACATTTCTTCTTCTTTATGAATGTATGAATAGATTGGAAAGGTAAGTAAATCATGAATATATTATATTAATAGTAATAAAAGTATTTTAAAAATAACCCAAAACATCTGTATAATGCAAAAAATGATCTCTCTTTTTTCTAAAGTTCTAAAATTTAGCACAATTTTCCATTATATGGGAAAGAAACTGGTTATATATTAAATCATAAATCTTAGTTATATATATTAGTTGGGTCATCTGCTTTCTGAAAACCATTTATTATTTTCCATCTCTTAAAATTTACATCACTTTACTTAATTATTTCATGTTCTTATTTATCAATCAAGGACTACATTTTTTTATTTTTATTTTTTTCGAGCTCTTAGACACATAGTTTCTTAGCAAGAGAATATTGACAAAAATGAAGAGGAGGGGACTCATGAATGTACTCCTGATATATTATTTAAATAGTGACATAGGTGACTTTTTCTCTCTTTGCATACAGTATTCCCCAAAAAATGACATAACTCAACCAGAGTTCTAATAATATTTAAGAGCAATGAAAATATTCAATGAACTAATATCATTGGAGTATTCAGCCTCTTTAAAACAAGCATTAACTTTAGAATGGCGTAGCAATAGCCAAAATATTCACATATCTTATTTCCAACTACCGAATTTACCCAAGATATCTATTATATCTGTTAGCATGCCTTGAAAAGCAAATGACAGATATCGGGATGGCCAGCATTTGGCCCATGTAGCTCTGTATTGTTTATTAATTGAACATCATGAAAGTATGCATTCCCCAAGTTGATTCAGTAATCCTTCTCTGTCTGTCATTCCGTTTGCTTTCCTTGTTTTGCTGGTGACTTCATTGTCACATGGCGGCTGCTCAGCATCAACTACTATATCCTGTGGGAGGATTATTAAGCAATAAGGAAGAGAATAGCAGCAAAGATGAACTTTTCTCACAAATTTCCTTCTTTACACCAAGAAGGAACATCACTAGAGTTCGTAATAGACTTTATTTTATGTTTTATTGACGTGAACTGCGTAACATGGCCATCCCTATGCTAATTCCTGGCAAAGTGAGACAAGATGGTCATGATTAGTTAAGCCAGTGTTTCCAATTGGTTGCATTTTAAATGAGACAATCCTTTGTAGTGCAGGATTGTCTCATGATTCCTAGGCACTAAATGCCTGTGGTTTATCACCACGACAGGTAGCATCATTCTTCCTACATCATGGAGGAATAGCACTGCCATCCATTAGGAACCAGTGATTAGTATATTACCAAGATAATAAATTCACCTTTTGTTTATTAGATGAAAGGGAGTATTGATGTTGTGTAAGTGACCAACGGCGTCTGGCACACCTATGGAAGAAAGTGAGTTAATGATTTGATTATATCATGTTTACTTATATATTCCCCCTTTAACAGATATAATATATGAGGAAGTGCTTTAAGCTCAACTTCAGTTTGCTCATTGTATTTTACAGGAAAAATTATTTCATCTCTCCAAGCTTCCATTTTTTTATCTCTGAAATAATGGGTTAGGATTGCATGATCCCTTATATTGTCTCCAATCCTAAAAAAAACCCAAACAAAAGAAAAAAAAAAAAAAAAGAAACCCCAGGGATATATATATATATTTTTTTTACATTAGGTATTGTGGGTTAAATATGCTATATTTAAAAAGTGATACAAATCATATACTATAGAAAATAATTCAGAGTTTTCCTATGAGTTTATATAGCTTTCTACTGAAGAGTATTTGGCAAAAAAAAAAAAAAATTCTGAAGAGTAAATAAGAGCATTCCTTCACATATACCAGATATATTTAGGAAGCACTATGTAATTATAATTATTAATATAAAAAAACACGTTAAATAATTATTTTTAGACTAATTTTCAAAAAAATCTGAAAAAGTGATGCTTTCTCTGACAAAATAGACCTTTAAGGTTTTTTGTTTTGTTTTTTAAATATTTTTTTATTTCAAGACAAACATTTTGATTACATGTTATGACTTTGCCACATCCCAACCATGATTTTTATTTTCATGTTTGTATGCAAATACGAACACTTTAACATCTTTTAATGATGTGTGTATTTTCTAAGTTAATTATATGTTGAAATATGTCAAAAAGAACTGAGATTGTAAAAATTTAAATGATCTATCAAATTCTGTTAATATTTGGATACTAGTAATATGATTATTTATAGTATACAAATTTTTCCCCCAAAAATGATGAATTTCTTCCCACAATTATCATATGCAAAAGAAATTTTGTCACCAGGTAAAGCATTCATTCAATTACATGATTATACATTTCATTCACTTATGTATTTATCAAACATTTACTGAACATTTACATAATGTATATGCCAGACTGTGAACAATTTGATTTCCCAGTACCCACAGTCTTGCATGTCTAATTCCCACACATCCTTCAAAAGTCAAGTAAAGTACCACTTACTCTAAAAGCCATCCCTCACCACCCTGAGTTCATAAAATATCCTCCCTTGTGGTTTTATTGTATCCTGTGCCACTTAGGCTTTTGGAGCTCTTATTACTCACTAAAATTATCTAATTACTTGCTCTTCCTCCACAGACCATATCTTTTATCTTGATATCTCCAGTACCAAACACTGTGATTGTCACATGGTAAAGATTTCCCAACAATCATAACAATTAAATCACCATTTAGGTACGTAGTATTTAATTATCACCACAATCTTATGAGGCAGTGTATTATCATTCTCATCCTGTAGGATTAAAAAGGATATATAAACTACTCATTATTACACTGTAAATATGTAGCAGAACTTAGAGTAGAACTCAAATTAACTTTGCTCCATAGCCTCTTTATAAATGCTAACTTTTTGACTGAATAAATTAAGTTTCCAAGTTCTTCAGTAAATATTACCACTAACCTTATCAGCCAACTACAAGCACACACACCTTAATTTCATTCAGAAATCAATGATCTTTCTTCCTCTCTGATGAGGCCAGTATATTTATATATGTATTTGTTTGTTATTACTGTGTGCATTCACTGCCCTTTAACATTCTGATTAGGCTCTTATTGTTTAAACAGCAAGAAACCTTTGACACAATTGTCCTGTTTTTCATGCTTGGTACCAGTCAGGTAAGCAGAAAATGCTTTACTCTAAAAATTGAAGTTTGCTACTGGTCTCTCATATGTTGAAAATTCTAGTTTCTTTCCCTGAAGTGATATATTTTTCAGACTATAGTTATCTTATACTTTTCAACTGACTTTCTCATCATCCACTAATCTCTTAAAGATTTGAAAACTCAAAACTACCTTTACTGACAGTTGCCCAATTGCAAGAGATTTTATAGAGAAAACAAATTTTGAATACAACATCCCACAAAATGAGAAAGAAAATTAAGTGATTTAGTAGTCCCACGTTCTGTAACATTTTAAATCCTTTCTAGAAAATAGATCTCTTTATTCATAAGAAATATTAATAATTCCTTGTGTGAAAAGTATGTACAATATAGGAGTTGTGGAATCAGAACTGATATCAACTCTTGGCTTTACTTTGTGAAATTTCTGTGTCTTTGAGATTGGTATCAATCTTCCTGAGCCTCAGTTTATCATATGAAATTCTAATCCTTTGTTCTGCAACTAATTATTGTCCCTTATAACTAAATTTTGAAAGGTATAAAACTGGATTCATTTTTTTTTTATCAATTAAGAAACACAAGATAAAGAAAAGATGGTGAATATTGGTCACCAAGTTTATTTTGGAAGCCTTTGTTAGGCAGTGATTCAAATTTTGGGTTGAAAGTGGCATTCTGAATGTTCGCTATTTCTGCATTAATGTGATTTGTATTTTTCAATAACTGTGATCTTAAGTTTGTCCTCAAATGTATTGTCTTTTGCAGACTGAATTGATAATGTGAACATCAATTATATTGTTATTTAGAAATATTAACTTAATTTTAAATATATGAAGTATATTAAATATATGAAGTATATCTGCTACAGCTTTTATATTTCTCATACTGTTTGCCCAGATTAGAATCCAATGACTCTCTATTCAACAATAAAATACAGAGTATTAGACTAGACACATGTAAATTTAATCTGATAATAAAATAAAATTTGTTTCTTAACCATAGTATTTAACAAAATGTGAGTTTCTTAATAATAGTCCTCCAGAAAATCATATGTGCGTTTATGAATTATATAACAGTACTGATGTATTACAAAACACCTCAAAGCCTGTGGTTTACAACAAAACTCACAGGTCTATGAGTCAGCTGTGGCTCTGCTAAACTCTTTTGGAACCAGCTTAATGATGCTACTGTAAACTGTAGGTCAACTGGACTTGTTTCAGTAGTCCTCAGTAGAGTCTAGGTCTGCTTCAGGAGTTTCAATCTGGAGCCAGGCTAAACATAAGGTTATATAAAGACTGTATCCTCTCTAAGAGAAGATCCCAGGAACACATAACCCAAATCAAATTGCAGAAGCACATTTAAGACATCCATACTTTCCCATTCTTTCATGAAGCCAAAGCAAGGCACATGGCCATATCCAAAGGCATTTTTATGGTGAAGTATGCTGCACTCCAAGAAAGAGAAGTGAAAGAAAATGTGAATATTCACTAAACAATGATTTCAATTCATTACATAAGTTATTCATTTTAAAATAATATAATATTAGAACAGAAATATTTTTGGGATAAAGCCCTCAGCATTAGACAAACAAGTTGTAAAATATAACAATTTGAAAGCTAAGACACAGTATTTTCAGTAAGATTCATCTTATAATTCACAATTTCTTTCCATATACTAGAGAAAAAAAAAATCTATGCTCAGAAATGAAGCCAAGGAATTTATTAATCAGCAAGTGTAATTGATAGTGTGGTTCAGTAGAAGGATCTCTTAATTTGAAGGCAGTTCAAATTTCCAATATCTTTTTCTCTGATAAATTTAGTTGACCCACGTGTAAAATAAACTGCATGATTTGATGTCCAAGAACTGCTTTAAAAATTATATTCTTCTTCAAAATATTGCATTATTGGCACCAATACTACTTTATATATGAAGAGGAGTCCAAATGAGCTAGCTTCTCATTCTAAGACTTGAAAAAAATATAGAAAGTGAAGTAATTGTTTTCATTTTGGAAATCATAGTATATTTCCTTTCCTAGCAGGATGATAAAATTAAAAGTTATGTAGTAGGTACTTGCTTATCACATTTTTATTTTCTTTCGTGTGCGTGTGTGTGTGTGTGTGTGTATTTCAAATCCAACTAAATACAAACTCCTAAATAACATTGTGAAAAGCTTCTGATTTTCTTCACATCTTTCTGATAGAATGAGAACTCTAATATATTAATAATATATTATCATTACAGTCTTTCTGCTGCATTTATAAAGCAGCTTTGCAGGAATCATTTAAGATAGATGGTTTGAATATTTATATTACTGAAAGATAAAAAAATTCAGCAGCCATGTCTGACTTATAAGCATCTACTCTGTCTTGTGCATAAGTGTCTTAGCATTAATATCTTGAAACTGCACTCTTACTGAATTTCATAATACTAGCTCATGTTTCTGCTTCATGAAACAATAGAGCATTTTGTCATAGTGCCTTTGAGATATACACATTCATCAAATTATGATTAGCTAAGGTCAAGCTTGCAACTACAAATAACAGCCACAGTATTTGATAAATAATGCAATAAAATATCATTAACTGCTCAATGTAATGGATGATCTACTTTTTTCCCCTTCTGCTTCTCAGCTATAATCTTTAGGGTTGCAGAAGTCACTCTACAGCTCCAGGAATAATGGGCTTGTTACTGAATCTATTAACTTAAAATTTCTATTTTATTGAACATTCTAGATAAAATAAACAATTGACAACATTTATAAATAATGTTATTAAACATTGGTTAAATAGATTTTTACTATGCTTCCTACCTTACTTGTTATTTGTGTGTAGCTCATGATTTATTTATATATATAAATATATAATATACACAGATAAATAATCTAACCATAAATATTTCCACAATCATTGAACAGAAAAAAATCAGTATAATCTTTTATAAATATATTTTCAATTATAGATTGATAATAATATCATAGGCATAACACATATATGAAATACACATGTATAAACATATATGTATACATTTATATAGCAATAATAGTAACATTATTAAACATTAACATGTGAATCTAGAAGTCAAACGGACATAATCATTACTTCTGGGGGATTAGGAATAGTAAGTAATTGGGCAATAAAAGTTTTCATTGCTGTGGGCTCAAGATCACTTAGAAATTCATCAAGTTATAAAGGGATTAATTCAGACAACTATTTACATTTTCTATTTGGAAAGAGTCTGTTAGAAGGAAGAGAGACTCATTACAGTGCCTGAAATGTTGACATTAAATATGTAATATTCATAAAATTGTGCCAATATTTAAGCCAATTTATTTTATGAAGTGAGTAATAAATATGGAAAATTATATCCATGCAACTTGCTTCAAATTTTATTCATTTGGTATCTCAGATTTTTAGGAGGAAAATTATTTAAAGTGATACATGTTATTAATCAGTTATGCAAACACAATAGCTGAGTTGAATGTTTCATGAATATATTTGTGCCACGTAGTTAACAAGTCAAATAGAAGAAGAGACAGTTTCTATCAACATTTTGGATATACAATAATGTAATTCAGTTTTCAGTAGTACTCTACTGAGATCCACTGAGATTCTTTAATTATTATCAACTGTATTCCCTAGTGGCATTTTTTCCATTGAGAATAGTAGTCCAAAGTATTAATTTGTCTATAAACAATTTCTTAGTGTTTTTTGCTTTTGGTTACAACATGAAACAAACATTGAAATAAGCAAAAATAATGTAATTGAAACCAAGAAAAATAAGTTATGTCTACAATTCTGTTTGACAATGTGCATCTGGGGTAATCTTTGAAAACAAAATATGTTTCACTGTGATTGTGAAGTTCTGTAAATTGACAGACAGAAACTTCTCCATATTGGACAAAGGAAGCTCATTCATGTGAACTTCATTCTACTATGTGCCAGTGACTAGGAACATAGGAATCAAAGGCAGGCCCCGTATCTTAAGTTTAGGGTAGGGTAAAGAAGTAAGAAAACACAGTACTTTTCCCAGCTGGACTCCAAGCTCTGTGGACACAGGTAATGCAGGCATCTGTTTTTGCTACTGTATCCCCTGCATTCCCTGGAACTAGCACAGCCCCTTGTACATAGTTGAGTCTCAAAAATAAGTACTGATGAATAAGAATGATGGTATTTTTAGTATAAGATGGACAGGGAGCACATAACACACACATCTAGGCCACAGCTGGAAGAAAGAAAGAATACTGTGAAGAGATGTTATCTGAACTTAATTTTCAGCAGTGTGGAGAAATTAGCCATGTGACTCCTAGTGAGACAGGAGTCAGTAGAGGATGTAGCGCACAGGCAGAAAGAGAACAGTTGAACAGGCCCAATCTCATCAATTTTATGGTGCATTTTAAATAATTTCCTGTGGCAAGAGTGTAGTGCACCTAAAGCTAAGTAGCAAGAGATGAGGCAGACAAGATGTGAAGGACTGGACCTCAAAATGTCACACATGCTATGTAGGAGCCATTAGATCTTATCTTATAGACAACTGAAGAGCTGTTGAAAGACTTTAAGCAAGATCATTTAAGGCTGATATTTTACTTTTATAAACTCACTCTGGCATCCAATTGGAAGACAGGAAACTAGTTAGGAGGCAGTTATGCTAATTGTGGCATGACATGAACAAGTCTTAAAGGACAATGAATAAGAAAGGAGTATATAGATAGATTTGAAAGCTACAATTTAAGAGGTTAAAACAACAGGATTTACACTCAAGGAAAACATCTTAGAATGAAAGACACTCAGGTGAATTGATACGCATATGTTACTTTATTAGTATCATTATAAATTATCTTATTCTTGTTTTAATTAGTTTACAAGATCTTGCCAGTTGCTGATTAAAAATTATGTAACTCTGTGAGATTTAGTTTCAGCCAGCACTTATTGCAAAATACACATTTTTTACTGGACAGGGGAAAGCCAGTGTGGAAGAATCCTGACAAAGGATAGGAGCTTAGGAGAAATTAAGTTGGCTAGAAATTAGTAGAACTTGAAAATATTTAATATAAATTAGCCACCTGAAATCTACCTAAGTCAAGCAGTTAAATGGACAGTTATCTATAGTGGCAAAGGAGCAGAGGAGTAGCCGCTGATAAGGAGGAGAGAAAAGATCATTTCAAAAGGAAGTTTCAAGGCCGGGCGCGGTGGCTCACGCCTGTAATCCTAGCACTCTGGGAGGCCGAGGCGGGTGGATAGCTCAAGGTCAGGAGTTCAAGACCAGCCTGAGCAAGAGCGAGACCCCGCCTCTACTATAAAATAGAAAGAAATTAATTGGCCAACTAAAAATATATGTAAAAAATTAGCCTGGCATGGTGGCGCATGCCTGTAGTCCCAGCTACTTGGGAGGCTGAGGCAGAAGGATCATTTGAGCCCAGGAGTTTGAGGTTGCTGTGAGCTAGGCTGATGCCACGGCACTCTACAGCCCGGGCAACAGAGTGAGACTCTGTCTCAAAAAAAAAAAAAAAAAAAGGAAGTTTCAGTTATAAATTTGCACAAAGGGTGAGACTCTATCCCACCCAGAGCAACGGACACTAAACAAGAAGTTAGTTCTATGCATATCCAGTTAAGGTGGCTAACACCTTGATTATGCTGATATGGAAAGGAAATGAGAAAGTATAAACATTCATCAAACTTTAATAGGAAGTGAATAAAGGAAAATAATTATGTAAACTTGGTTCTCTCACAGGAAGAATATTTTCACAATTTAGATTTATTTTCTTGCTGTGTCACATATTAACTAGTGTGGCAGCATGTGCAAGATATTTGATCTCTTTAAGCCTCACCTTAAAGTAATAGTGATAAGGCCTGTCTTATTGGAGTTTGGCTCATAATACCAAAAGACACAATTCAGAACAGTGTAATCCCAAATACTGAATCCCAAAAGATCAATATTCTGAAAGATTAAAATCCCTAATATCTAAAATTCTGCAAATCACAATCACATGACAGTTGTCTCATGTCAAGTGGAACTACTACCTTGTTATCATTTTTGTCTGGAAATTAAGTATGGTTTAAGGAAATGCATCTAGGTGCCTAGTTGACAAAGGGTGGACATAATTTTAGGTATCAACTTGACTGGGTTAAGAAATTCCTAGAAACCAGATAAAGCATTATTTTTGTCTGTGAGGGTGTTTCCAGAGGCGATTAGTGTATGAATCTGAATGGACTAGGTGGGGAAGATTTTCCCACAATGTTGGTGGGCACCGTTCAATTGGCCAGAGGCCCAGAGAGAACAAATACAGAAGGCAAACTGTTCTCTCTTACTCTGAGAGCTGGGACAGACTTTTCTTCTGCTGCCTTGGACATCAGAACTCCAGGCTCACTGGGTCTTTGGACTCTAGTACTTATACCAGTGGCCCCATGGATCCTGAGGCTTTCAGCCTCGGACTGAGAGTTTTAGCAGTTGCTTCCCTGGTTCTCAATGTAAAAACATTGAAATTTCCTCAATAAAGAAGATCTGTCGTTTTTGTAAATATGCATTTGTGAAAGATAAAAGTTCTCCAGATCTCAGCTCACTGGGCAATTGCATATGCAGTGGTGACCCATCCATCACCATTTTTGATCTATCTTTTCAGAAGACTTAAGGAGTCAATCACGGTATTTCCGATGACCATAGTTATAAAGCTAGGTGCACACAATTACCAACCATAGTGATATGCATTAATACATTTCAGTTTTTTAATATATGTATTTAAGAATACAGTTCATCTGCTTATAACTATTATACTTGTAGGAATGTTGTACTTGAGTGTTCGAGCTTGCAAATATATGTAAGTTTTTGTTGCCTCTGAAGTGTTATGTTGTGTTTTTACATGTTTCTCAAATAAATTCTCTTTAAAAATGTAAATAAATGTCTTTAATTATTTTTATTATTCCTCCAGAATTATATTTTGGGGATTTTAGACATTAGAGACTTATAGTTTTTGAATTTCAATAGTCAGGATTATAGGATTTTGGATTGTGCTTTTCAAGATTATGATCAGCTACTACCTTATTTGTTCTCATGAGAATTAAATGATATGATGCATTTAAAGGAGTTAGCAAGCATTTAGTGTAATGTTTAGGTTTAATCTAATCATGACTTTTCACCCTTTCACTGTTTTAGGCACTTAAGTGACAGTCCTGATTAAAA
>CAUYRT010094470.1:0-39011 GCA_963574885.1 Lepilemur ruficaudatus | reverse complement strand
ACATACACATTTTTTTTGAGACAGTCTCTCTCTGTTGCCTGGGCTAGAGTGCCATGGCATCAGCCTAGCTCACATCAACCTCAAACTCCTGGGCTCAAGCGATCCTCCTTTCTCAACCTCCTGGGTAGCTGGGACTACAGGCGCGCACCACCAGGCTTGGCTAATTTTTTCTATTTTTAGTAGAGACGGGGTCTTGCTCTTGCTCTGGCTGGTCTGGAACTCCTGACCTCAAGCAATCATCCCAACTCGCCCTCCCAGAGAGCTAGGATTTCAGGCATGAGCCATCATGCCTGGCCTAATGAAAATTGCAAAGGCCACAATTGCACTCTTTTAGACATAGGCACAAGTCTAAAAGAGTTCTTTAGATTCAATATCAAAGTTCACCTAAGTAGAGTTTGGGCTACTATTTATAGAAAATATGCTCCTGCCTCTGGAGTTCTGAAGTTCAGTTTAGGACGGAGGACCACCCAAACTAGTTTCTCAGGAGATGGTAATCATGAATTGTAACAGTATTATGGCATTCAGCACATGGACAGCTCTACCCATTATAAAAGTGAAACTTACCTCCCTCCCCTTCCCCTCTAACAACTTCCATCTTTTCAGTCTCTTAATTCCCCCACTTGAATTTCTTTCATCCAATTTTGGCCTGTCAGTATTCCTCACAGAGGGCAACACATAAATCATTGATCCTTTTTCTGAAGTCACTTTAAACCAAAGAAATAAGTTTTAGTGTATATTCCTCTCACTTCTAGCAATGAGCAACCATGTTAACTGTGAGAAACCACATAACATGATTTAAAATATTATATGAATAACTTCATATGGAAAGAATCTGATCCTTTGACTTTTTTTCTTTTTTAACATGGCAGCAATAAAAGATAAAAGTGACCAAAAAACAAATAGAAAGTTGAAAGATCCCTTCAAGTATAGGTGAAGGCTTTGGCATATCATCAATGATTGACAATGACTTTTTAAAACATGGCCGAAAGATGATATTAAAAAGTAATCATAAGTAGTCTAAAATATTTTCTTATGACCCAGATTGCTGGGTATTTCTGTAGGAGACAATTAGGAAAAGGCAGGAGGATCAAACAAGGAGGGAAAAAGTAGGCAGAATTATATCTGCATTGAGAATGGACTCTATGGAAGCTCTACCTAATGATGAAAGCTTTTCTCACAAACAATATGCAAGTATATTTACACTCCTGCTGTTCACTCCTTTTCTTTTAAAATGACTGCAGGGACAAAGTAATATATACGATTTTCCAAAGGAATATAATGGTATGCCTCGTTAATAATTGCGCTAGGAACAGTTAATGTATATTCCTATTCAGACTGAACAGAGCAACCGGGTCTATCAGCCATGGTGTTTGAGTCATCACGGCACCAATTTTTAGACATCTGGTCATAGTGTATAGGTAGTATGAAAATACCACCTATTTTCTTAAATGTTCTGAATGTGTCCATGTCATGAAAATGGTGAGCCAACATGATAACTCACACTGATAGGCAACTTCTATTTAAGATGCATAATGAAAATGCAATTAGTTAGGATTCATCAGGAAGAACAAAGACAGTCTTTTGTGGGATTCATGTGTTAAATAAGGCAATGGCCATACTTTCTTCCTCCTATGAGGTAATGTTTTCCTAAGGACCTTTAGCAATATTTAGCCATCTATCAATTGGCATCACATCAAAAAAACACCTGACTTCCCACTAACTCGATGCGGTTTCCTAATCACAGTGAGCTAACAAAACATGTAATGTGGTACAGAAGGAAACTTAGGAAAGACCTGTTTTGTATCACACTGTTTTGTGGGACCTGTAATGGAACCTAATTTGCTTACATTTGAATTGAAACTGAAAATGCAAAATAAATTCATTATTCTAGACTGGAGGCCAGTAGAAGCTAAAATATATCACTAGAAGGGACAAAGAACTTCACTCAGAAAAAGGAATATCATTTAATGATGTAATGACAACAATTGTTTAGGAAGATGGCCAGGCAGTGTACGGAGAGGCTAGAGTTCTCCCATAGGCATAGCAGGAACAGTTTTTTGAGGAGAATAATAGCTCATGTAAACATAGGGGTTTCTGTGATTAGGGTGGGAAAGAATGATGAGCCATCTTGATGCTATTGCCTGTGATGGGCACAGAAATTTCAGAGCTTTGAGAAATCAGAAGAGATATCTGATTTCTGCAGGAGATGCCTCACAGATCCCTGAAATCATTTATCATCCTCACTTTGTAATATGTTATTTGTATCTAAGTCTTTTTATAGTAATTGCAGTGTCTGGTTAATATTTGATATCCCCACAGCACCTATTATAATGTTTTACATATTAAAAGACACACAGTAAGAACTTGTATAGTGTAAATATTGACCTAATACATCTTTACTTTTAATGCATTCAATTAAAATATAATAAATTATTATATTTATTATTATATATTAAATCATTATATTTGTTAAATAAAAAAAGTACCTCTATCAGGGCACTTCTTCATCCAATGTCTATAGGTTTATTCAGATTCAAGTGTAGGAATTTGCATTCATCATTATTTCATCCATTCATTCATTTATAATGGGTACATAGTAAGTATCTACAGTATGCAAAGAGCTCTAAGATCTATGGGATAACAAATACATATTAACGTGAATATCTTCTTTAAGAAGAATTTAAAATTTAAAATATTTTTCATATTAGTGTAAAACCTCTATCTCAAAATTAAATTAAATCTCAACCCAATTGAATCAGTACTTAACTGGTACCTGCTACATTGTTCTTTGTTGTAGGCTCTGAATTTTGCCTTCCAGTCTAGCATATTCATTAATGGCATAAGAGGGAAAGACTTGGATATGGCTGAAATAAGTCCTACCCAGACAGCTTTGAAATAACACACAAGCTGGTGCCAATTTTTCTACAACTCATTTAGTGCCTGGCTGAAAAGCTCCAAGTCGCCATACCGTGGTGATGTTTTAGCCCAACAGGACAACTGATGCATGCAATTTGATGAGGGAGAGAGAGATAAACAAAAGAGACAGTGCACAACCAAGGATTTCCTAAAGTCCTTCTCCATGAGACTTCTTCTTCATTTGCTCTGAGGAAACCCACCACTGAAAGAAAAGGCCAACTGTTCAAGGTGAAAAAATACCACTGCTTAAATAAGAGCAAGACTTTTGCCTGCACACAGGTAACACTATGAACTAGACAAAACATTCTTACACTGCCCAGAGTGAAACCATCTATTCAAGGGAAAAGAATGCAGAAGGTCCTGTGTGCCCATGACCAGAAATGTAACGTGTTTCGTGGAGCCAGGGGACCTGCACAGGACTACATTATGAGCTGAAGGTAAAGAATGCAGCTTACAAGTGCCTTAAATTCTTGAGGGACCAGAATAGCTTTATTCTGAGCAGTCACATCAATAGGAGCCTGTCTTTGAGTTGTTCCCTCAGCCGATGACTCAGCAATCCTGACCCCCTCCCTTTGAGATAGGTGATCTGCTGGAGAAGAGAAGATCTTTTCAGGTACATCAGAATGGCTCTGTCTCAAATAACCTTCCCCCACACTGGTGGCAGAGCTTCCAGAAGCTTGTCAGGGAATTTCTTCAAAAGAGGCCAGAATTCACGCAGTCAGCAGGGGAGATCCAGCTGGGCACCCCCCGCCCAGGCTGAGAGTTTTATCCACTTCTTATTCAGGGATCATTTTTTAACCATTCAAAGAGCTGCCTGCTCTTGTTCCCAAATGGGATTTCCTTTGCTTTTCTGTACACATTCCCTGGTAGTCGGTAGCTTCCTCAATACTGTTGAGGTTTTGAAATTTGGGGCCTCAGGATGAGAAAGTTGATTGTCTTTCAGTATCAAACTGGAGTGTCACTTAGGATGAGTAGTTTAACACTTCTCCAAGGGTACTGGGTGCTTTGGAAAGAGTAAAGGCTTGAGTTTTAAGAGGTATGAGTTTAAGCTCCCACTCTGCCACTTTTTACTTGTAAGATTTGGAGGAAATCACTTGCACATGTTCTTTATATATAAAATAGGGGTAATGATATCTAGTCTGTTTGTACAGTTATTTTGAAAATTCAGTGAGATGAACTATATGAAAAGTGCTAAGAAAACTGTAAAGCCCCAGACAAATATAAGCTTTTATAACCATAACTTTTCCTCTGCATGTATCTACTGCCTTTATTTAACTCCTATCATATTCTATTATGTATTAGAATATCTTTTAAATAGTTCTCTTTCCCCTCAGAGTCAGCAAGCTACTTAAAGGAATTTGCATCATTGTGCCTCCCAGGGACTGAAGCCTAGAACTTTGTACATTCAGGCAGAGAATACTGGGTGGGGAGGACCCATGAATGCATGATGTGTTAAGTGAAACCCTGTGACACACACTTTGTAGCTCTGACAATAGTTTTCATTGTTTAGATTTTTTTAAAAAAATACACTTCAAGAGAAAATATCTTACTTATTTCCTCCTAAAGTGGTAACTTCAGGGGATATTTAGGAAACTCCCAGACATAAAATTGCCTCAGGAATGTCACACTTCATAAGACTCGCCATATAGAAGAACTCCTAAGTTAAAAATACCTAACGGGTACAATGCACACTATCTTGGTGTTGGGCACAAAAGCAATTCATGTAACCAAAACGTTTGTAGCCCCATAATACTCTGAAAAAAAAAAAAAAGACAAGGGGTATGTTTACCCATGTAAAATGTGTGCCCTGCACGTCCCCCAACCCCAATATCTGAGTTTCTTCCTTGTTTACTTTTCCCTAAGCCCTAGGGATGGAGGTTGCTTTCTGTAGTTGCTACTCTCAATTAAACCATAGAGATCTCTATCATACCCCTTTTCAAACTTAACCTTTTACCTAGTTGACAATTCTTTATATTAAATTTCCTTCTTCATATCACTGATGTGGTTTCTGCCACCTGACTGGACCCCACACAGCAGGGTTAGTACCGAGTGGCATCCCAGCTTTCCCTCTCGAGTTGTAATCCCAAGAGCGCTTCTTCCTAGAGAATGGGACAAAATGGCCACATCATACACACATGTCTGGAAAATCAAGATTGTTTCAGCAATAGGTCATAGCACCTGGCAATATCCTGAAAGGACTGTTTTAGCAATTGAAAATGTCATGGGAGTCAAGCCTTTAGTTTACATTTCTACACTCTGGGCTTTATAACTAAATGTTGCTTTTTTGAATATGTTGTTCATTAAATATAAGCACACGTTTATGCATACAAGTGTGCCATATGCATATGAAGCACATACACTGTATCCATATTTTAAATGTTCAACTCATTCTTTTGTATAAACTTTCTAATGAAATGTGTAAATGTTATCAAATCTCCAAGAAAACCATGCATCTCTTTGTTTAGAAAGCAGTGGTTCACCCAGCAGAAACTATGGCAGCCCAGAAGGAGACCACCCCAATAAATAGTTGAGGAAATCAACACTGTTATTTTCTTTATGGTAGGGTGATTCTCTCCGGTAGAGAACATTAAGATTCAACATGTGACACATTTCATTTATTAAAATTATTGTCCTATTAAGTTGTTTGTATTTCCCTTATTGTGTAAACTTTTTTTAAATAATATGTAGAATACTAATCTCTGCAGTCCCCAACAGCTGGGCCGCATACTGCTAACAGGTGGAGTCCTGTTAGGAACTGGGCTGCAAAGCTCCTCCTTCTTCTGAATATAGCAAAAGTATCCTTCAAAAGTAAAAGTAAAATAAAGAGATTGTCAGATAATTGAGAGCTGAAAGAATTCTTCACCGGCAGATTTGCACTGCAAAAAGAAATGTGCTCTCTGATCAGGGGAACCGCCAGCCTGCCTTGGCCCTGAGGGAGGCAGCCCGTGGAATAAACACCCTGACTTCACTCTCCTCCTCTTCAGACTTGTCAGCACTTCCCGCAGTCTGAAACTAGCCCAAGCTTCTAAACTATTCTTTGTCACCCTATGACCTGCTACCCATCTTTTGTAAACAGGCCCTTATTAAATTCTCTTTGTATTGTGTATTTTCAGTATATCACATGCTTATTGATAGACTCCTAATTGATATGGCTTGTAAGACATTAAGACTTAACCCAAAGCATGAATAATTTCTACCATATATCTGCTGCACCCATAAATTATTAATAAGTTTCCTATTGAGAACTGATCTTTCAAAAATCAACTCTTTATCATGCTAAATAGGATTCCCTAGGTAATTCTTTTTCTCACAGGTCTGGAGACCAATCTTGGATACTGTAAGAGATAGGAAAACCCAAACTGTTTTTCCCACCCTCACACTCATCTCTGCACACTTCTGATACTAGATGAGGGTGGGGAGTGGTTCCCCACACACCAAACAATTCTCTAGCAGACTCCAGCTGGGTGTTTTTACAATTTAACTCAATTCTGACATTATTTTAGAGTCAGATAACACAGGTTAAAAGCTCAGTCCCACAAGACTGCCCTCCGTTCAGATGTCAGTAGAAAGCCCCAGGTGGTGACCTGTGCTTCTGACCAATCAGCTATAAATTGGGGTTCTGGCTGGGTGCAGTGGCTCATGCCTCTCATCCTAGCACTTTGGGAGGCCAACACAGGAGGATTGCTTGAGGCCAGGAGTTCTTCGAGACCAGCCTGGGCAACATAGTGAGACCCTGTCTCTACAAAACAAACAAACAAACAAATAAATAGCCAGGTGTGTTGGTGCGCACCTGTAGTCACAGCTACTCAGGAGGCTGGGGCAGGAGAATTGCTTGAGTCTAGGAGTTTGAAGTTACAGTGAGCTATGATGACACCACTGCACTCCAGCCTGGGTGACACTGAGAGCCTGTCTCCAAAAACAAACAAACAAGCCAGCCAATAACAAAAAATGGGGTTCCCACAACCACCTCCTTGGATTCAATAATTTGCTAGGACAGCTTACAGAACTCAGGGTAACACTTACATGTACCGATTTATTATAAAGGGTATTACAAAAGACACAGATGAAAGAGATGCAGAGGGATGCAGAGGGCAGGTACAGGGGAAGGGGAGTGAAGCTTCCATGCCTTCTCCAGAACTCCCACCACCTCCTTGTGTTCAGCAACCTGGAAATCCCTCAAACCCCACAGTTGAGGGATTTTTGTGGAGGTCTCGTCATGTAGGCGTGACTGATTATTAACTCAGTCTCCAGTCCCTCTCCCTTCTGCAGAGGATGACGGGGGTGGCTGAAAGTTCGAGTCATGGCTCGGGCTTTCTGGTGACCAGCTCCCATCCAGAAGCCTACCAAAGCTTACGTGTCACTGAAACAAAAGACAGTATTATCACACAGGGAATTCCAAGAGATTGAGAGCTCTGTATCACGAGCCCAAGTCAAAGAACAAATATTAGAACAGAAGAGGTATCTTCTCCTTCTACCATTCAGAAAATTATAAGAGTTTTAAGAACACTGTGCCAGGAACTGGAAGCAGAGACCAAATATGTATTTGTTATTATATCACAATGTCACAGATGTTATTTGTGTATAGAAAACTTCATATTAACTCCAGAAGTTAGAAAAGTAACAGCAGTAAAATCCCAAGAAAAATGAAAGAGACAATAAAGACAAAACCAGAAATTAATGGATGATAAAATAGGAACAAATAGAATTGAAAAATAAATTAAAGACAGTCTTTGAAACACACATACAAATAATAAATACTAGTTTGCTTAAGTTAAAAAATATAAAATAAATACACAAAAGTAAAGTCATGAAAGAGAGCATAATCAAAGGTACAGAGGATATATAAGAAATTACTTTAAATATATTCATATAAATTGAAGACATAGATGAAATAAATATTTTTAAATGTAATTTATCAACAAAAGACCCCAAAAGAGGGAGAAAACCTGAGTAAATCAAAATACTCCACAGATAAATGTTAGGAAGACAGTAGAGAAGCTGGTAGGAAAAATATTATTATAAGCTATTAATAGTATTTAATTGGAATAAAAGAAAGGCAATTAGAAATTCTAGGAGAAAGACAAAAAAGGCTATACTTGAAGGTCATGTTAATAAAATGAAAAAAAGGATTTTTTTGACATGAGGTTTGCAACATTCTCATTTGTGTGGCCTGGGCTTAAAACACAGTATTACATTCCCAAATCAGCAGGTTTAATTGGCTCATCTCTGAATAATAGTTTGAAATTAAAATATTCCAAATTCTTTTTATTGGCCTTCAATTTTCAAGATCAATCTCAGGGAAAATATGGGTCACTTAGGTATAAAAAGTACTTTGAGAGAATAAAAGTAAGTATTGCTAAATTGATGAATGTATATGGGTGCTAATTTCTACTTCCCACATATTGGGAATTCAAGATAGTATCTAATATAAATGGTTTCAGAAATAAAAGTTAATAAGTTGACAAAAGTTAATAAAATATTGAATTGCTTGATTAAATAAAGTAATAAAAGAACTGACTTTTTAAATTAACAATTGGGAAGAGGATATGGGGAAGAAAAGGGCATATAAATGAGCTAAGTTCTGAGTCTTCTATAGCTAGAATTAATGGATATTATTAAAACTGGATAAATCAAGAAATAGAGATAAGCACTTATTTTTTTTAGAATGATGTTTCAATGTAGTAACTCTCAGGGCAGGTGCCTGGGGATAGGGGTGCAGGGTGGTAAAATTACATGTATTTTTATGACATGTTCTATACATTTTCATTTTATTGCCATATATAAATTTTAAATATATTAAAATATTTTGAAAAGGAATAAATACAGGAAGAGAATTTAAAACCAATGAGAAAAATATCAACTATCCAATAGAAAGATGGATTAAAGATATGACAAGCAAATTGCATTGCAGACTGCAAATGTCTAATAACACATGGAAATACGCCCAACATTGTTCATAATTAAAGGAGTGTAAATATCTCATGTACCCAGATGACTGCTATGGTTTAAATACAGGCCTTGCTCCAAAATTCATATGTTGAAAACCTAATCACCAAGGTGATGGTATGAGGAGATGAGGCATGGGGAGGTGGTTAGGTCATGAGGGCTCTGCCCTTGTGAATGGGATTCATGTCCTTATATCAATAGAAGAGACTTCAGAGAGTCGTCTGGTTCTTTTGCCCTTCAGCCCCTCCTGCCGTGTGAGGACAACTAGATGCACCATCTATGCATAACAGATCTTTACCAGACGCCAAATTTGCTGGCACCTTGACCTTGGACTTCCCAGCCTCCAGAACTGTGAGAAATAAATTTCTATTATTTATAAGTTACTTGGTCTCAGGTATTTTGTTAAAATAGTGCAAAAGGACCAAGACGATGGCAAAGATTTTAAAAATACACATTGGTTGTCAAATGTAACAGTACTGGTTAGCAGTGTAAAGTTATTTTGACAAACATGCAAAAAATAATAAATTCTCATACACCAATATCAATGCATATTTTTGGAAGACAATTTTTTTCAAACTTTAAAATATGCATATTACTTAGCAATTCCACAATTTTAGGAGTATGTATAAAGATAAATGTACAAAATTCATGATGGTCTTGTTTGTAAATTAAATAAAAAACAAAAGAAGTAAAAGAACACAGAAACAGGGAAAAACAGACCGAAGTGTGATCTTCAACAGGGAACAGGTTTAAAAATTTCAGTATATTCACACAACAGCATACTGCGCTATCACTAACAATGACCAAGAAAACCCAGTGTGATAGCAGGAAGAGCCCACAAAACATTGGTAGATGAAAATTTCTCCATAAAGTTATGTATAAAGTGAATCTATTTGTGTAAAAAAATTCTGGAAAAATATATATAAATAATATATAATATTATATATTATCTATACTATAAAATATATACTATAAAATATAACATATAAAATATATTATTTTATGTATATTTGTGTGAGTATATAGAAAATACATTGGAACAAGGAATAAGGGAATACTCTTCACATTACCAATAAGTCAAACTCTAGGCAAAACGAGGAGGCAATTTTACTTTTTACTTCAAATAATTTTCTATTTTCATTTTTTTCCAATGACCATTTATCACATTATTATATTAAAACATTTTTTTTAAATCTCAGCGAAGAGCTGTGAAACACAAAAGTAAGCACTGCCTCTCCTCGGCATCCAGCACGATGTCTGGCAGGGGGCGAACGTTCAGGCAGTATTCTCTGTTAAGAAGGTAAATGAATAAATGAGGGGTTGAAACCTGACGTATGCAACCATGTGTCTATCTTTCTGTCATATGAAAGCCATTTTACTGTTATTGAATTTGAGAAAACCCAATTTGCAAACAAAATAAAAACATATTTATCTATTAATATGCTTTAAAGAAAGTGTGGGTCTCGAGTGCAAGCTTTTGTGTGTTCATATGCACGTACAGAATGAGTGCGATGTGCACCATCTAGGGGATGGACACTCATGAAGCTCTGACTCGATGGGGGGGCGAGGGTAATAGGTGTAACCTTAACATTTGTATCTCCATAATATGCTGAAATTAAAAAAAAATGTTTTTGATCCTGTCCGAGTTCTGCCATCCACAAACCCATGTTACGTGCTCACTTAGAATCACTGAGAGATAGGCCCCTGATTAAATGAAAACCTTTTAGGAGTTGTTTACAAAGAGGTAGTTCAGGAGACAGAATAGCATTTGAGTAAAACTGGTCCATTTCCACTTCAGAACTATGCAGAGACTGGAAAGAATATGTGGCCAGTAACACATTCAGCCTCTGCAGTATTTATTGTGTTGTGTTATGTTTTGTTTTGTTTTGTTTTGTTTTGTTTTGTTTTTGCAGGAGACAATTGTAATTCCATAGATGGAGATAAACATAATATAGAGTTGCCTGGCTTCAGTGTCCACGAAAATCAGGAAACAACATGCTAATTTTGACATCAAACTGCAGAGGAAGCCAACAAGTGACTTGTTTGTTTGGTCTGACACATGCCTATGATTAACTGTCATGGCCCCCATTCTCTCCAGGGCACCAGACTTAGTCCTTCCTTACCTGTAAACAGAATCAGGATATGCCCTGAAATTTGGCCAAGGGCATGTGGGCTTGGGTAAGACAGGCTCCACAAAACACATGTTGCATATGGGCAAGGGAGCCACGAGAGGAGGGGAAAGGAGAGATCACAGCACAGGACTCTGACATGCATTTGCTCATGACAAATTACACCAGATGCAAGTATTCATATGCAGCTCAGATGGGGAAAGGTGAGAATATACCCATAAAAGACATTAACCTTCTACATTACAAATAGCTTCAGGTAAGCAATACAGCCAAATACCAAGTGAAAGAAAGGGGGAAAAATGTAAAAGGAATGAAATCTTGAGTGCATTAGAAGAACTCTTAGACTGTTCATGCTACATAACAGAGAGAGGGAAGGAGAGAACTGTGCTTGCTGAGAGGAGTCCTTTGCAGAGACTTTGCTAACAGGCCTCTAAACATGTATTCAAATAGGTGTTCAAAGCACCTCTTCGCGCCTCAATCTTTTTACCTATAAGATGGGCATCAATATATTTCCTCTTAAAATGGAAACCCTGTTGATTATAACTTTTTCCCATCCATTGGCTAAGCCACATGGTAAAAGGAAAAGTGGGTAATTATATTAACATTGTGGCTCTATCTTGCCATACTCCTAAAAGGAAGAAAATTATTGTCATCCTAGAAAGTGGTTCAAAAAGAAAAGACAGAGAAGCCGTGGGGAAAATGGCAATTAATTTAGCCAGGGTCGAGATGATGTCCCATTTATGTCAGACAATGGATTATTTGTACTATACAATAGTAGCCAAGAATTCAATCAGAAAGCGGTCATCTTTGACATTAGTAACTGGTCTGACAGACTTTTTCTGAATTGATTGGAATGACCATGTGCTACCGTATTGGGCATCAAGTCAACTCCAATTTGGACATATGAAACTTGGTGAGGAGCATTGTTTAAGTGCTAATCGACCTGATAACATAGGTGCTACTTGCACAGTTAGTATCATGAGGACTACTTATTGCCGTTAAGTTCAAAAATATGATTTTTTGACATATCACAGGTAAGGACTGGCTGTCGGTGGACAGTGGGCAGGGGGGAGACCAGATCACTCATCTCCTGACCCTGCCTGGTGGTGTCCATGACACCCACTTAAGGGATCATCAGCGACACAAAACCGAGCCCCTCTTAGCTTTATCATGTCTGCAGGGTGAACTTTCAAACCTAGGCTCATCTTCCCTGTGCCAGCTAGTGTATGTGACTGGAAAATATTCTAAGACGTTAGCTTTTGTTTTCCCCTCTGAATTTTTCCCTTTCCCCTGGTTAATCTAAGAGCAGCCTCTGTGTTTCAATGCCTCAGGGAGAGATGTGACTGAGCAGGAATCAAAGCAGCCTGCAAGACTTCCTGAATTATATCTTCAAAAGCCTGAGCTCGGTGAGGAGGAGAGAGTTTGAAGAAAATGGCATCGAGGCTTGAGCAAAGCAGATGACAGAAATGAGTTTTGCCCTTCATCTAAAAGACAGGACTCCCCTGCCAGAGGCAGGTCTGTGGGACTCTGTCTCTCTTGCTGGCAGTACTCCAGAACTGACCTCCAGCTGTCTCCAGGAGGATGAGTCAATGGCCACTGGGAGTTCCTGCCTTGAAGAACATTCCTGTGTGCTGAGAGTGGCAAGGAGCAACAAAGGGCCCCCGGGCCCAAAGGGTCATGTTGCCAGGGACAACAGAACAGAGCAGCAGTGAAATAAGCACGGTTACCCCTCCTAGTACCCTTGATGCCTTCATGCTTGACGCTTTGGCATCGATGGTTCTGGAATTTGACACGGCCTCAGTGGGAGAGGTGACAAAGACTCTCTCCTTGACCAAACTCCAGTCAGGTCCCCCTGAGCCCACTCCCTCCTCCACTAGACCTCAACTTTAGCCTTCAAAACTACAGACATGCAACACACAGGATTTTGTCCATAGCCCCTAACACACACACGTGTGTACACAGAGAGACGTACATAGTAGCATAGTCTCTAACAGCTCAGGGCAGCGTCCCTGGGGTAACAACTCCAGCTCTTCTAAATTCCTGCCTGGGAAAGCTCACGGCTGCCAAAAAGCTTTACGTTTATTCCAAGCAACACCCAAAGACGTGTTGGTGTTGTCTCCCTCTCTCCTAGCCTCTATGGGAGGGTAGGAGGCTAACTTCTGTAAGTGCCAGTTAGCAAACCTGGGTGGCCTAACTACATCGACAAACCCTACTTCCTGCTTTTGTGAATTTCCACTTCCTTCACTCTGCTAAAAACCCTACTGTTTTCCTCTCCCTATTCACTCTTATTCTCCCTTTAAAACACCCACTGGCGTCTGCACAAATCAAAGTTGAGTTCAATTCACAGTAGGCTCTCTTCCCTATTTTAATAGCTATTACTGATTAAAATCTGTCCTTACCACTTTAACTAGTGTCTGGATTTGATTATCATTGACAGATGTGACCCCAAGAATGACTGAGGTGAAGTAAAGATTATCCCAGGAACCCAACCAGATGAAAAAAGTCAGATTCGAAATTAAGTTGATTTTCAGAAAATGAGCGTGTGTGCTATTGTTTGGCACAGCTGCTCCTGGGTACTGAGACTTACAACCCCCAATGGATATAGTAGGAAAATGAGCACTGACGTTGCTGTTCAGCTTGCGGTAATGCAATTAAGAAGACAATTTGATTGGGAGAAATTGTACTTCGTGAAGCAAACGAAAGTCAGAGGTGATTTCGATATGAGCTGCACCACTGGTCCCCAGCATAGCTGATAAATAGTGACAGCATGAATCCCCCACGTATGATGGCAGAGAAGTTAATGTTCCATTAAATCAGCATGTGCACGCTCCCTTCGGAGAAAACTTTCATTTTAATTAGTAGGGTAATGCCATTAATCTGAACCTATTACAGATTCTAGGTTAAGAGATATTTTGCTATGTTTAGCATTCTTATTTAAAAGATAAATATTGTATTTTGATGGTGGTCAAATTGTCTGATAATCATATTTAATTCCATAGGACTTTCAAGCCACATGAACAACGCTAAAGTACATATTTAAATGAGTATCTTATTAAATCTTAAATAAAATCTTGTACTATTAGCAGGGCTGCTTAGGAAACTCTTTTAGAATATTCTCAACACTTTTGCTCTGCAGAAAGGCCCTTCCAGATCTTTCAAGGCCAACAAGAAAATGAGGATTTGCTTCTGTTCATCAGTGTTACCTTCTGTTCATGCAGAGAAAAGGGAACTCTTACACACTGTTGGTGGGAATGTGAATTATTAGTACAGCCTCTGTGGAAAACAGTATGGTGATTTCTCAAGAAACTGAAAGTAAATCTAGCTTTCAATCCAACAATCCCACTATTGGGTATATACCCAAAGCAAGGGAAGTCATTATGTTAAAAAGATACCTGCACTCGTATATTTATTGCAGCACTATTCACAACAGCAAAGATATGGAATCAACCTGAGTATCCAACAACAGAGGATTATATAAAAAAGTGATATATATATATATATATATATATATGCGTGCGTGCACACACACACAATGGAATACTATTCAGCCATAAAAAAGAATGAAATGTCTTTTGCAGCAACAAGGATGAACTGGAGGCCATTATCTTGAGTGAAGTAACTCAGAAACAGGAAGCCAAATACCATGTGTTCTCACTCATAAGTAGGAGCTAAACAATGTGTACACATGGACACAAAGTGAAAAATGACAGACACTGGAGAGTCAGAAGGATGGGGTGGGGAGGGGAGAGACTGATGAGAAATTACTTAATGGATACAATGGACACTATTCTAGTGACGGTCACATTAAAAGCTCAGAATTCACCACTTCACAATATATCTATGTAGCAAAACTGCACGTATACCCCTTAAATCTATTATTAATTAATTAATTCATTCATTCATTCTGTGGTCATTTTGTCCAGCGGACAGGAGAATATTTTAGAACACGAAGCAGACACAATGTATTGACAATATGAAATTTGGTTCTGAAAGGACAAACTGGTTTAATTTCATCCCTTAAAATCCCACCTTTCTCACATATACATTCTAGCTTTCCTAAATAAACCAAGAGAATGCCTTTTTAATTTTAAAATGTTATCCTTTTCTGGTCAGTGGAAGGATTTGGATGGTTCTGAGACACAGAAAGAGTCGGGTCTGTTCATCCGTTCTGTTTTTTATAAAGATGATTAAGAGATTTTTTTTGGTACTTGCACTTTTCTTTATGCTTCAGAACCAAATTCAGCCCAGGCTTACTGTGTTTGATCAATACAGACCTTAAAAAACAGATTCAACGTTCAAAAATTATGGTATTTTATTTTTAAAATCCATATTTATGACTGAAAAAAAAATTACAAGATCCAGCAAAGGGAAGTAGCAGCTCATTCCCTAGGTGGGACATGTGACCTCTAATTGACCACAGGCTACCGTACTTCCTAATGCTTTCCAGCCTGCCACGAACCTCTCCCTCATCACACTGGGGAGGTTGCCCTTTTGTGGTAGCGACTGCCCCAAGGACAGGCGGGTACTCAGGAACTACTTTCTCCCTATAACCAGACTCTTCTTTAGTTCACTTGACAGTCCCACCATAGATACCAAAAAAGTATCTGTCTAGCTGCCTTAAAAAAATGAGACACACATGAGGAGAGTTATTTAGAAATTATTTTTGAGCTGTAGGTTGGCTTAGCTTTCCTGGAATGTCTAATTTAGCTCAGGAAGTGCCTCCAACATTTTTAAGAATATCAAGGGCAGAAAAGCTCAACTCAGCCATTTCCAGGGCTCTATGCATCCCCTCAGGCTCTTTCCAGGGATAAGGGAGACCTCACTGTGTATCATTAGGGACCCAAGAGGCCTGTTGTCCTGCCATGGAGTTACCACTTGTTCCCTGGCAGGCAAGAGGTCACACTTGGGGTACTTGTAGGATTTTCAGAATCCTACAGAACTGTGAGACAGTATGCCTCTCAACTCTGTAGCACATGAATGAGGAAGGTAGATATGAACAGAGTTTGCAGTTCTCAAGGCCTTAATTGAAAACTGATTCAGCACTTTTCAGTTGGGTAACCTTGGGCAAGTCCTTCTTTTTTAATATTGCTTTAAATTCTTTTTGAACTGCGGTGGAGGGGTGAGAGAGACAAATAAACAAATGAGTAAGCTCTCTGAGCCTCAGTTTCCCCAAATCAATAAAATAAAAATAAAATAATAATACACATATTACAGAATTCTTATGAATTCAAATACAACTGGACATAACGTGTCTAAAACAGAACCTGATGCCACAACTCAATAAATTATAGTTTTTCTTTATGTTATTTGCTTTAACTCATGAATTCCATAACTTCTTGAGGTCCCATCCAAGCTCCTGGCTTACTAGCATTCTGGGTCAGTAGAAGTCTGACCTTATAACCCTTTTCTTCTTTATGTAAAGTAAGAATCATTCATTTAACAGGTGAATTTATAGCACTCACTATACCAAAAGCACAGTTGGGAATATAATATTGGGTATAGAAGGATAATGAGACAGGGATCTGTAATAAACACACTGATTCCTTGCTTAAAATCTTTAATTCATTCTTGAAAACTTGGTAACTAAATGAAAATCCTTTTTAAAAAAAGTCTTATTAAATTTAATAAGAAAAATAATAATATGATCTATCCTAACATATATTTCCAAATAATTATCACAAATAGAAAATAGACCAGTGAAAAGTGAATGCAGATTTATATAACTAACAACTGTTTAGAAGTAAATAAAAACAGCTCATGAATAAAACATAATAGCGTGAGGATTTATTATGCTCACCAAATAACACACACCAAGA
Source organism: Lepilemur ruficaudatus (assembly GCA_963574885.1). Taxonomy (NCBI): domain Eukaryota; kingdom Metazoa; phylum Chordata; class Mammalia; order Primates; family Lepilemuridae; genus Lepilemur; species Lepilemur ruficaudatus. The sequence goes on along the minus strand of CAUYRT010094470.1, from coordinate 22,204 downwards.
AAAAGAGAGAGAGAGAGTTAGTTTGTGGCAGAAAAGTTATTTTTGTGGAAGTTATTTTTCCTCCTGCATCATTTTCATCTCTAATTTTTCAAACTTTGTGGAGCTCAGGGTCATGTGGCCCCCAAAATGCCCTTGAAAATAAAGTTATAATATTAGAAAAGCTCAAAAGTACTTCAAAACATATGGAAGTAGTGCATGCAAACAGCAGGTCAAACTGTCTCCAAAGATGCTCTCTCTTCATCCTTCTCACTTAGTGTACACGGGGAAAGCAGGGCGTGTGGTTACATGGTATGTGATTGAAAGTGTTTCCATGTGATATTCTCTGACTAGGAACTGTTGTGTTTCTAGTGTTTGTCCGAAACTGTCATGTTTAGTTATTAATTTTAGCGTGTGTTTGTTTTGTCAGTTTTGGGGTTAAAAAGTCATTATACCATAAAAAGAAGTTGTCTGCAAAGTGGCATCACTGTGCAGGAGTCATTGTGGCCAACAATGAGCTGCAGAGACATGGTCTGCAGGGCAGCAGCAGCAGCGATGCACCGTCAGGGGCTGTTTCTCACTGACGCGGCCCCCTCTCCTGAGCAGAGGGCAGAAGGGTCCTGGAGCTGCACCCCCGGCCTTCCTACCCTCCATGACTGAGCCAGGGAAAGCAGCTCTGCGAGGCTCACGAGGTCTGGAGTCTTCCCTTTGTCCAACATCAACACCCTCATAAGCGGAAGGCAGACTCTAATTCTTCTTCACAGTAGTCATGATCGGAGAAGCATCCCTGGGGTTAGGGCTGAGGAAGACCTTGAAAGCCAGGACACCAAATGGTATCAGGTGAAAAAAACTAGAGAGACCCAGGCTCTTCAAAAGAAAAAATGAAAAATGAAACCCTTGCAAGAAGAGAAATTCCCTAAAAAAGAAAAGATCAAATTTCCTTGCAGCTCACCTCGTACAGCCACTCTGCCCTGTTGGACTGAGGCTACAGAGGAGAATGCAGGCTACGGGCGCTCATGCCTGAGGGCCACCTCCCTCGCCCCACCTGCTGAGTTATCTCCAAACAGACATTCTCCACCCTTGACACACAACATTTTCTGTTCCTGAAAAGAAAGATCACTGTGGTCATATCAGGGGTTCTGGAATATTCTGGGAGCAGTTTAGAGCTTTCGTTCAGTATAGAGTTTCTCTTCCCATGAAAAGATCTTGCCATGGGGGATGGGAAGCAAACTATTGGACCTCTCATATAGGTGAGTACTTTCCTAGTTAATTTTACATTTAATCAACAGAACCACCCTCCCAGGAGGTCTTATTCCCCCGCCCTCCTGGCATTATGTATTAATAGATTAAAAACAGAAGTCTTAGGGAAGATAAGGTGATGGAGCATGTAAGATATCCATGCTCTCTGCACTAAACCACACAGACCTAAGCCCTGCACATGTATCTGCCTTCCATTCCCAAGATCTATCCTTAGGGGTCTTTCAGGGGTCTTCTGGAAATGTACCTAATAACTGTTATACTGTTATTCTTCCATCATTGAACGTGAAGAGGATGTGACTGGCAGAGAAAGGCAAAGTGAAGGATGAGAGGGTAGAGCAGGGCAGGAATGTTAGACACGACATACAAAAGAAAGGACAGACGTGAGCAAGGCACTTTATGCCCTAACTGGTCACATGGGAGAGAAGCTTATAGAAACAGCTCAATTCTAATAAGCGCAGGTAGCATACAGGTTTTTTCCCCACTGAACTTGTGACGGAAAGAGCCACATCTCCAGACATACAGTTGGAGTGCAAATGTGGCTTCATCAACACAGGACTGAGAGCCTCACACACCCAGGCCAGGCCAAAGAATGTCCAGATGAGAAGGTCATCATGAGATAAGTTGCAATCTTCCACAGTTGACCACGTTGTCCTTTTGTGAAAAATATAATCTAATTTTCTTACCCTAGGTATTACTGTTTTTGACATTTTTACAATAGGTTTTATGTGGTTATCTATTATATATAATATACACATGGATAATTCACTTCTTGAATTCATCTACATTCCTTAAAAAGCCACAGGTACTATTATTACGTTAGTCATCACAGTTTTTCACGGTTGATAAAGCCATAAACACTGATGAGTTCTGATGAGGTGGAATCACCCCTGGCACAATTTTCTCAAATGTTTCTCAGTAAAGCACAATCTACAGACATAGATTGTAGTTATAGACTTACAGCAAAATAACATTGCAACTGTGTTTTATTTTCCAGATAACTGAATAATTATTTTACCTAAGTGAATATAGAATACTACCTAGTTTGGAGATTAAAAATTTCCAAATTCAATCTATCTACCTCAAAGTGGATAAATTAATATTAAAAAAATAAATAGAAAATTTGCACAGTTATTGCAGTTTTTTAAAGCTGCTGTGAGTAGAACAGGTATAGGACACGTGCAACAGCCTGGTGCTCCAGGTTCCTGTGTTGGTTCGGGAGAGTGTTTGCAGGGATCTACTGGGAGACCCACATCCTAGCAGAGCCACAGCCTAATGGGAGGCCTTGGCAGAAGCTTAGTCTGGCTACCGATATATCCAAAACATCCTAATTTCATTTTTGCCCTTTCGAGCATTACCTTTAATTAGATATTTTATAGGCAAGAGTTGACCACATTTTTAAAAAATGTAGAAGACTAAGGCTAAACCCTGTGTTGCGTGAGCCCTCAGGGAGAACATTCGGGCCATTATTTTTGTCCTTATCACATGCCGGCTGCAAGGTCCCAAGGCTGGGAGACAATCCCCAAGGGAATGGGATGGAGGTGAAGTGGGGCGGCTGGATCGTGGGCTAAGAAAACCAAACCAGGTGCCATCTTGGCACATAGGCTGTGGCCAGTGCTACGGGGGTCGGGGAGGGGTTGACATGAAAACAAGGGGAAAAATAAACTTCCATCTTTTCCAGACCAGTGAAGGCTAAAAGCTTGTACTAGAGTCATCTCATGGAGGCCTGTGTATAGCAGATGGTTTAGCTGAAAGGAGGTAATGAGGAAGCAAAACCGATAGAGGAGACGTAACAGTACTTTGCCTTTGTCTCTCTCCTGTAAGGTCCACAGAGGACAGGACCAAAGCCCTGAGAACGGGGCTCAAACGCTGCATCTGTTGAAGAGAGAGCACTCCTCTCCCACAAGGTCGTCTATTTGTTGCTCATCACTTACAAACTTAGAGTCGACTGGTTTAAATTCAAATATATGGTGAATCCTTATTTGAAGGCACAGTAATTGGTCAGTATTCATGCTCTAAAACTTTTTTTCATTTCATTGTTTTCTTAGTAATTAATTTTTTATTGTGGTAAAATATACATAACATAAAAATTACATTTTTATCACTTTGAAGTGTACAGTCCAGGGGCATTAAGTACATTCATATCATTGTGCAGCCATCAAAACCAGCCATCTCCAGAATTTTTCATATTCCCAAACTGAACTTCTATTCTCACTAAATAATAACACCCCATTTTTCTTTGCCTCCAGTCCCATTCTACTTTCTGTCTCATGAATTTGACCACCCTATATACTTCATATAAACGAAAACATACAGTGTTTGTGGATTTTTTGGGGGGGCGGTGTCTGGCTTATTTCACTCAGCATAATAATGTCTTCACAGTTAATTCATGTTGTATCAGAATTTCATTCCTTTATAAAGCCGAATAATACGAATATTCCTATTCTTACCCAAATCTAGCTCTACCACTTACCTGTTCTGTGACCTTGAAAAGGACATTAAATCTCTCTTGGCCTCAGTTTCCTCATCTGAAAAATGGAGAAAATAAATTACCTACCTCACTAGGCCTTTGTAAGGATTAAATTATTAATAGTTTAATAATAATTATAATTATAACATTTATAATTTATGAATACATTCATAATTTATAAATATAACTTATAATTATGACATAATACGTTACAATAATTAATAATTTGATGAAAATTAATGATTAATAATTTTTATACCCCTGTAAAGAGCTAGCACAATACCTGAAACAGATAAGGACTCCTCAAGAGGTGACATTTATTGATGCTATTGTTACTGTTGTTACCATTTTTACTATAAGCTTAGAAGTTATTACAAGTTTTTTAAAGTAAGATTATATATTATATAACACTGTATTATCATGAGAACTGTTTTAGAAAAACCATTGGCTTCCTAAATGCTAAAATGCAGCTGTGCATTTAGGACACCACATAAATTGATATGCTTCTGAGCCTAGACATTTCTCTGAGAAATGGTGAGAATATTAGATGATCATGAACAAAGTTAAATAAAATTTCCACCAAACACCTATCAGTATGCAAAGAAATAAACTGCCTGAAAGAGCTGAAGAACTAAAATGAAATATTTCCTGTGCCTGAGTAGAGCCAGGTGTAATGAAATAAAAGTAGGATAAGAACAGATTGTGCATGTCTGCCTCCGTCTTTGTATCATGAGGCAATTGGGTGTATTCATGATAGGAATTTTTTTCTCTAGCCAAAACCAAGCTGGTAATTACAAGTGCCCGAAACCACAATCTGGACACAGTCTGTGACACAAGTTGGACACAGCCAGGTCTGAGATCAGACTTGGAAAGGCCCCTTTTCTCCTGAAAAATGTCTGCGCTGGTCCGAGTAAGCTAACGGGGAGAACACCACCACATTCCCTGGTCTTCCATGGGGTCTTCAAGACCAGCAGGACCAAGTGAGTCCCTGATCACATTGTTTCAGGAGACCAAAGAGGGCACTTCCTGGTTCCTTCTTCATAGAAACTATATGAAATAGAGAAAAAAGCCAAACCAAAGCAAACAAACAAAAATACCAGTAAGCCTTTCTGAGGGAGACTACACAGAAGCTCGGTCAAAGCTTTCATACACATAGACATGCATTTTTCTTCTTGAAAATGAATCTATGTGCCTACTTTATTTGTACTTGGATCCCCAATTGTGTATCCTTTTCCTTTGCTATAGGTAATTAGGTGATGTCTTAGTCTGTTTGGGCTGTTATAACAAAAATGCAATAAACCGGGTGGCTTAAACAACACACACTTATTTCTCACAGTTGTGGAGGCTGGGGAGTTCAAGATGAAGATGTAGGCAGACCCAGCATCTGACCGGGGCTTCCTGGTTCATAGACGGCTATCTTCGTGCTGTGCCCACACATGGCAGAAGGATGAGGGAGCTCTCGGGGGTCTCTTTCATAAGGACACTAATCCCATTCATGAGGGCTTCAGCTTCATAACTAAATTACTTCCCTATCAGGAGACCTAGGATTTGGACATATGAATTTTGGGGAACACAAACATTCCATCCACAACAGGGAGAGTACTATTTGAAAGTATGACTATATTTACCTAAATGCCATTTTGCAGACAGATCAGAAAGGGAGTATCGTACCTAGCACCTGGCTCACAAAAGAGCTTTCCAAATGTTCATGTAAAAACTCTCAAGTGAAAAAGTTCCAAAAATGATGTAGTCACTTGGTTTCAGACAGTATGCAGATTCTCAAGATGGATAGCTTGAAGCTTCCATTCTGACATGCTTCTCCAGCTACCCATCTCGTGGTCCCAGGGCAGGAGAAGACGACTCGGAACTAAGGGTAAAATAACTATGCAAAGATTCTTGCCCCATAGGACACAAGCATTTGTAATTCTTTTGAGCTCTTAAACCACATGCCAAATTTCCACCTAAACAGGATGGTCAAGAAGGAAGGGGACAGAGTTGACATTTATTGAGCTAATACTCTGTCATGAATTATGTCAAGCAATCTTCATGGAGATTTTGTTATATAAATCAGGGGAGATCACAAGTCAAAGGCATAAAGTAACTTTCTCTAGATCACACAGTCAGTAACTGCAGGGCTGTCTCCCTCTAAAGCCTGTGCGTATTACATTATACCCTAGAAATTTTTGCCTGTAGCTTTTCTGAATGGAAGATGTAGAAATGTCTCTATGTGTCTCAGATCTCTCAGGTAAAACATCACCTTAGTAAATATATGACCTCACTCAGCATGCACCAGGAAGGCTGCCAGGGCAGCCGGAACAGTGAGAGTGAGGGCAATGATATTTTCCTGATCACACCAAAACCTGCTCAGCCAGACATCTCGCAATGGAGAATAACGTCTTGATTTCCGCAAAATAGTCAATAATGGCATTAAGACAAAGACAAATATTTGGGTTAGCACAAGCCATTAATGTGATTCCTGATGGACAGGACCAGCAGATATTGGGAAGAGTTACTTTCGTAACCACTTATACAGTGATAGCATGCTGAGAGTCAGTGATACGTAGCTCGGCTGTATTTGTCCCCGTTTATGCCCACATGAATTCATTGAACTTTTTCTTGGAACTAGTCCAAATCCTGTGGCTACCACATAACTCCTAGGAATCAGTTATGAGTTAATAGAGGAGGGATCCTCCAAAAGACACCTTGACTTTCCCCACAATCAATTTTGATTCCACCTGCTCCAACATGTGTGCTCACTGCAAGCACAGAAGACTCCTAAGGACTCAAAGAGCTAGGTGGCTAGGAAGCTAGGTACCCATGCTTCCCCAGGGCACAAAGGCACTTTAACAGGAAATGACTCAATTTATAAATTTTCATATATTGTTCTTTCTACAAAAGGATCATATAATGTTCTTTCTGCAAAGGCATCTACAAAAAGGTAAATTACAGGACCCCTTTCTTTCTCAAAGTACATGAGGATTATAGAGAGAAAATATCTTCTGACCTTCATTTTGACCCTTTCACCTACTAGCTTAGCTGGATCTCCTCAATCTCTGAGGAATTGCTAAACTGTGGCAGTCAATTTCTATGGCAATATGGCAGAAAGTGTCAACGTTATGAGGAGCTATGTTTTCTCTGCCACATGAGCCAATTCATCTAATTAATTGCTCTTCCTGGTCCCTGATCAGGTAAGACAGCTTTGTTACATGCCTCAAAAAAACAAACAAACTAACTAACAAACAAAAAACCCACATGGTTTGTATTCGGTTCTGATCAGGTAAGACAGCTTTGTTACATGCCTCAAACAAGCAAACAAACAAACAAAAGGCCCACATGGTTTGTATGCATTTCCAACTGATTTGAGACATCAAATTAAAACATATTCAGTGAACACAGTTTAAAGAAATAAGAGATGATGATAATAAAGTAATAAAATGCTTATTCAGAAGAACTCTTCATTTGTCTACATATTGGTTTAATAAGATGAACAGGACTGACTAGTACTCTGATTTTGTAAATGAGAACTTTAAGAAATAGCAGTATTAATGACTGTGGTTTTTTTTTTTTTTTTTTTTTTTTTTGCTGTTTCTAGGCTGTGAGTTCTGGGCACTACAATTATTTGCATTCAGCCTTCACCTAAGGTTGTCTCAGATGCCTGTGGTTTACATACCCCCAGTAGGGGTGTCTTCCATTAAACCCAACTCACAACTAAAGCCTTTCAGATTTGAGATGAATAATAAAAAGCTGCACTTCCTCCACTCCCATGGGAAGCTTTTGAGGGAGGGTCTTAACTGAAATGATCATTCTAAGACTTCAAGGAGAGGAAATGAAATCCCAATTGACTTCTTAATCTCCTAGTGCCCTCCTCTTGGTTCATCACAGCAGACTTATATCTCCCCAAATTTTTGCACATGCAACACAAAGAAAATTTACTTTCCCTGGGTCTGTAAACAGCCTTTTGCATCTCCTTGACCATCACTACTTCCTCCAGGAAGGCCTTTCTGCTCTGCCCAGGTAGGATTAGACAGCCCTTCTCTATACCCTAGCACCAGCCTGAATATATTTCTATCATATCATTTGTTAAACTATTACATATTAGTTTGCTATAAATTACAAGAAGCTTTTCATTAATATCAAGAAAATGTGCGTATACTCTGGGCTTCATCCCTTTGATAATACTGTGTTCTATTATTTGGGAGTTTAGTCCAAGAGTTTCATAAAATTTATTCTTACCTCATTTAAACTTTTTAAAAATGTTGTACCCTTGGTTGATGGTAAAGAGGCCACCAACCTGCTATCAGTAAGGTATAAAATTGAAAGTGCTATAGCCACTGTGTTAGTTTTCTACTGCTGAATAACAAATTATGACAAACTTAGCAACTTCAAACAATAACCATTTATTGTCTCACAGTTCCGTAGGTCAGAATTTAAGGTGGCCTTAGCTCGCTCCTCTGCTCAGAGTCTCACACTCAAGGTGTCAGCCAGCTGCAGTTGTATCTGGGTCTCAAGGTCTTCTTCCAAGCTCATTGGTCATTGGCAGAATTCACGTCCTTCTTACCCTTTCCATGTGGCCCCTCCCTCTTCACGCCAGTAATGGTAGGTTGAGTTCTTCTTATGCTTCAAAATTCTCTGCTTGTAAAGGGCTCACAGGATTAGTTTGGCCCACCTGGACAGTGTCCCTTTCACGATAGAACATAATTATGGGAGTAATACCAAGGTTAGGGTCATCTTAAAATTCTGCCTAGAACAACCATGACTGTGATACTTTTCAATATATCTGCATTCTTCCATCTTTTTGTCTATAACAAGGATATGGTTTTCTAAAAGGGATTTTGCTTAAAAGTGAGAAATGTAACCTGTGGTCCTGAAGCAGTTGGAGAATCAGTGATTCAAATGGAATCAGTTCCATGGACTCGATGACTTCAAAGGAAGCATACACTACCAAGATGAGCACACACATTTCTACTGGGCAAGTAATAGCAGAGGTGGCCCTGATTTCAGGGGTACAATGAGATGCCAATGATTCTATTAAAATATTTTATTGTCCCAATAAAGTAAGGTTGTGACCACCATCTGAGTTGGAAACCCTGCTATCCTGCTGTCAAAGCACAAATTCAGTAATTCTGTGCAGCCTAGAGTTTCTGAGCTAAATATGATTAAGCTGCTTTCCTGATCATAATGGAGTCAGATTTCAGCTATTTCTCTGTACAGTTTCTATTTATTCTTACAAAAGTATACCAGCTATAATTATTGTAAAAATATTTTGAATGCTTTCTAGCTTATATATTTAGCTTATGAGTTAACAAAATCTCTAACAAACCAGCCCCAAGAGATGGCTTTATGAACCAGACTCACAGAGAATACAAAGTGACACGAAACCACAGAAAGAAAAAGAAAGGCACCTCTTAAACAGTTACTAGTTCAGAAACATGGATCCTTTTTCATTTGGAAAAAAGGACTATCTGTGTATTAAGTTATCTTTTTGCTCCCTACAAACAATGCCTGATTTCATATTTTGAACAGGGCAGGTGCTCCAGAAATACTTGTTGAATAATGAATGATTGAAGTTTTACCAGAAAACTTCAGTAAAAAGCATTTCATAGTGAAAAGCTGAAACTAATCTTAGTGCTCAAAAGTAGGGAACTGTTTAAAAATGTTTCACAGCCTTCAAAATTATGCTGAGGAAGAATATAATATATAGTGATATAAAAATTGTGATACAAATTATAGATGAAAAATTCAGGTTACTAAACAGTATGCACAAAATGTACCACGAATTTTATACGTGTATATGTGTATTTATATTTATCTGTATGTGTATATACACACACATATTTTACTATTTTATATATTTAAAGATACACAGCTGCATACTTTGTTGATTATTTCTGGGGGTCAGATTATAGGCTATTTTTATTTACTTCCCTGAGATTTTTCTATAATTTCTGAATTTTATTCCTTTCTGACCAAATTTGGAAACAAAAAAGTTTACTGAAAATAAAAAAAAAAAATGTATGAAGTTTGGATTGAAAAGTGGAGCCTTCAGCAGAACATAGTTGAGTCTTTGCCATGGACACTAAGTCATTTCCTTTCTTTCAGTGGCATTCATACCACTGCCATGCATTTTTCCCAACTGAGATGACACAATGGAAAGACCATTCCTATACCACGCACTGAGCTATAGAAAAGTGGAATGTCCATCAGAGCATCTGCAGATCAGGAAATCAAGTCGCAGAAAATATGACTCATGTAAGATTCTAAGCTTATGTCATTATGCCACTTACTTATCAGTTACTATACTTCAAATTTATACACACTGTAATCTCCTCTGTCTGTTCCAAGGCCCCTATGAAGAAGAAGGCATTTTTAGCAAATGTCCTTTAAATAGAGAAAGGAGGAAGATCAATTTACCATAAATTAATTCAGATTAGATGGTAGTCAGAATCCCTGTGCAGAGTGGAAGCTCTTCTCCGGAATTGGGGTCCCTGCTGGATTCAGGTTCAGGATTGGAACACACAGCCCAAGCGTGGCAGGCTGTCAGCAAAGACAACCTCATCATTAACATCCAGCAGCCTTTACTTTTGTCTTTATCTTCTCTCGAACTCTTATTTTTGCTTCTATTTCTCTGAAACCATTAGAAAAATTCCTTTTGAAACAAGTAGGTGCCTGACTCATTGCCTATTTCCTCTGTTTTCCACCCAAGTGGTAAACAATGGGCTCTATTCAAATGTGGGCTGTCTGTGTGCTGGAAACCTGCGTGCAGACAAAGCTCCTTGTCACAGGGCAGATTGCCAGCCCCGAGCTCTCTTCTGCTTACCTCCTGGGCTCTGCTTTATAAGGGCCACTTGACACAACGCAATGTATTCTCATGGTCCTATGACCCTGCAACTCTCTGTCTCCTTTTCCATCCAGCCCCCAAAGGAATACTACCCTAAATCCTCAAATCAATGTGTTTGACAACAGCCTTTCAAAAGATATTAGAAAGAATGACAGGAGGTAGCTCAGGCCCCAGTCATAAGGACAACCAGATTTTATTTATAATCATATTAATCTGTGTCTTAACTCCTCCCAAGTTATTTTGTCTGTAGATGGTGGTTGCCAGGGAAGGGAGTCCTGCAAAGTTAGGGACGAGGCAGGTGTGGGAAATACAGAAGGCTAGCCTCAGACAAAGGTGATAGAACAAAGTAGCAGGAATCAGACTATGGAACAAGAGGAACAGGACAAAGTTTCAGATTCAAAAAGAGCAGATAAGATAACAAGAACTGAGCCTAAATAGTGGAGCAGCTATCAAGGCAAGAAAGAGAGAGAGAGAAAGAGAGAGAGAGAGACAGAGAGAAGCAAGAGCATGCTTGCACACGCTTGAAGCACACCCCCAGTGGTACATAGGAGTCACAGGAGGAGTTTTGCAAATTGTGTAGATCCTCCCTTCCCAAGAATTTCATGTTTTCTGTAGAACACTGCTAGCTTCCCTCCACCATTCTTAAAATGACTAGGAAAAAAGTGAATGTAAAGAGAAGATAAGGGAAACAAATATTAAATAATTGGGATATTCCAGTTATATTAGGTACATTTACTTTTTTTTTTTTTTTTTTTGAGACAGAATCTTGCTCTGTCACCCTTGTAGAATGCAGTGGCATCATTGTAGCTCACGGCAACCTCAAGCTTCTGGGCTCAAGCCTCTCAGGTAGCTGAGACTATAGGCATGCGCCACCATGCCAGGACAATTTTTTTATTATTATTTTTAGTAGAGATGGGGTCTCACTCTTGCTCAGGCTGGTCTCAAACTCCTGACCTCCAGCCATCCGCCCACCTCAGCCTCCCAGAGTGCTAGGATTACAGGTGTGAGCCACCACGCTTGGCCAGGTACATTTACTTTTTAAAATCACTTCAACAACCATATGAGATTATGGTTCTTACTCTTATTTTTTTAAATGATGGGAAAACTACAGCCTACAGAGTTTAAATAACTTGCCCAAAGTCACAAAACTGGTAGGATAGCACTAGGATTTGAAATCAAGTGGTGTGACTAAACAAAATGAGAAAATTCATTCCTTCTTTGACAAAAAACTCATTCCCTGCTGACATCCAAACACCAAGTCCTCTAGACTCTCCTTCAATATTACTTAAATCTACCCTCTTCTGTCCAACCCTACTCTCCCCAACTCACAGCTTGCCAACTTTTCCCCAAAGCCTCCCACCTGACTTTCCTTCTCTCTGTTGTCTTACCCTCTCTCTCCCCTCTCTTCCTTCCTTCCTTCTTTCCTTCCTTCCTTCCTTCCTTCCTTCCTTCCTTCCACATAAATTTGATCACTCCAGCTTATTTAAAACTCTTCAGTGACTTCCAACTGACCAAATACAGCCCTACTTACCCACTGAGCCCTACCTTACACCCTCTCCCCTCACTGTCTACACTTCAACCACACTGGACTTTCCTTAATTTCCTCAAAACTGTAAATTGTATCTGAACTCGGGGCTTTCCCATGTGCTGTCTGTTTAATGTGGAACACTCCCTTCTCTTCCTCTTTACTTAGCATGTCTCAAAATGTGGGGGCTCACTCTTAAAAATTATTAAGAACCCCAAAAACCTTTTTGAAAAAAAATGTGGATGTATCTATTGATATTCACATGCTGTCAATTAAAACCAGGAAATTGTAAAATATTTAGTTCAGTTAAAAATAACACAGTAAACTGAATACACCTTAACATAAATAACATTTTATGAAAAATAGTCAATATTTTTTTCAAAACCAAAAATACATCAGTGAGACTAGCGACTCTGTTTTACATTTTTGTAAATCTTGCCAATGTCTGGCTTACTAGAAGATAAATGGTTTCCCATGTCTGCTTCAGCATTCAGTCTGTTGTGATATCACACGTCACGTAGCCTCTGTAAAACTCCACTGTACACTGGTAATGGAATAAGAATGAACAAGGCAAATAACTTCTTAGTATTATTATGAAAATAGTTTTACCACCTGAATTCGCTAAAAGCCTCTCAGGCAGGAACCTCCAGAAATCCAAAGCTATACTTTGGGAACTCCCACTTATTCTGTGTATCTTGTCTTCAAGTTCAAATTTGCAAAGGGGTCTTCTCTGACCTCAAAGAATAGGTTGGGTCCCCTTGCTATATGGTCCTATAACACCCTCTCCCTCTCTGTCAGAGCACTCATGATACCTACAGTTTAATCAGTAATTTGCATAAGGACAGGGACCATGTCAGCTTTGTTCATAGTGAATCTCCCCAGTGCTCAGCACACATAGCAGGGGCTCAGAAACCCTGTGTGGGAGGAATGAGGAGATAAAGAAAGGGAGAAAGAGAAGGAGAGAGATCATGAGACACAGAGAGACAACTTCCTGACAATTGCTGCATTCCTTTGGCAGGACGAATGCGGAGACATCATGTCCTCCAGCAGTCTGCTGCAGCTCTGGGTTTCACTTCCCTCTGAAAGAGACTGGAGAGAGAGGCGGGCCACCCACTAGAGTGAGGAGACTGAGCTGGAACAGTAGAGAATAAAGGTCAGGAGTGCATGTGCTGGATTCTCTCGTTGAGGGAATCATTCAACCACATTTGTTGAGCATCTGCAGTTTGCCAGGCATTCTTCCAGGCACTTGGGGATACATCAATGAACAAAACAGAGACAAAATTCTGGCCTCAAGGAGCTTACATGTAGACATGAACTCTACCCCAGGTTCCACCAGTTGACAAATGGGTTGCCTTGTACTAGTTATTTAATCTCTCTACACTTTATTTTTTCTCATCTGTAAATTGTGAACGAGCCTTGAAAGTTTCTTGGTGAAAACTGAATGAAATGTACCCAATAGGGGGTCAGGCACCTAGTAGGTGTTTAATAAATAGAAATCTTTCTAATGGCAACTCTTATTCTAAAACTGATTTGTTTCATACACAGAAATTATTCTATAGACCAGAATCCAGGCATGCACAGGATATCACTTGGGTACTTGGGGGAGAGGGTATGTCTTTAGGGTCTTCACAGGACTCAGGAGGACTGCATGTCACTTTATCTGTAAATAAATGTCACCTCTAGCTCCCTCTGTTCTTCAGAAGATGCCTGGATATTTTTACATTGTTCCATAATATTGAAGAATAAAACTATACAAGGCACTTAAGTAATGGGGTGTTTCCAAACAGACTTTTCCAGGGACTGACTCTTAACATTAGGCCAAACATGTAAGATACTCATAGACAACTATTAATGTTTGTAATTGACCACCTACTCACATGTGTTTATCATGTATCACAGTGTTACTGAGGTTTCCCACTCCACCTTCTTGAATGAGTTTGGCTTGAACTTTCTAAGAAAGTCATTCTACCTTTGAAACAGGATTACCATGAGAGACAGAAAAAAAAATGAGTTTGGATCTTTGAGTTCTTATTTCTCTTACCGTCTACTTTTTGTGACTTCTACACAGTTAACACCACAGTAGAGAAGTGGTGGGTGGAGGAAGAAAGAAAAGGAGATGGTCTTATATGCTGATTTTATGTGTTACCAGTCTGGTAAAAACATTTGGAGTTAGAGAGCATCCAAACATGAATAAAGTTTGGGAATTACTTGCATGCATTTAATTTCCTCGGATTACCCCCATTGTTCCTTAGCAGGAAATATTTATGAGTCAACTATTCAGAATCATAGTTATTATTCAAGTGATGTGGGTTTGAAAAGAGATTTGCTGCTATGGCAAACCTCACTGGCTGACTTAGACTGTTCTTCAAGCTAAAGAGCAGGAGGATGTCTGGAGCGACTGAAACACATATGGCTTCAGAGTGTGTCAAGAAGACCTGAAAGATCTCACATGGAAGTGAAATTCATTACTGGCAAGCACAGTGACTGGAGACCCCAGAGGGCTGAGCCACAAAGAATTCGCAGAGCCTTGCGGCTGACTCTGTGGCCTAGTTTGATCTTGAGGTCATTGTCTTGGATAATCATCTCAAATCTGTTTCTGTACTTAAGAGCCACTCAGCACGTGACTGAGCTCTCTCTCAGACTCCTTTACATCGACCTGTCAGAGCTGACTTTCAGAGAACATAGACAGCACATCAAATCATCCAACAGATGTCACTTTCAAATAAGTTGGAGCAGAACCATCTATATGGAGAAGTCATAAACAAGGAAACAGGCAACCCAATGGTTTTCAGTGGCTTGGCATAGCTCTTTGTACAGAAAACTCAGTCTCCTGGGTGGAACGTGAGTTCTGCAGAGTGTGCATGCAGTAGGCAAATTGACTCTTGCCCCACCTGAGCTCATGCTGCTTGACAAGAGAGACAGAGGGATACTTTGGAGTCCAAACTCTTCATCATCTCCATGAAGTGTTCCTCAGTTTCACAGCATTAAGAAGTAACAAGTTTATCCTGCGATAAAAGGATTTAGGGGAGAGAAACCCAGACTCCAGCCCCATTTCTGTCAATGATTCACTGACTGTTGGGAGAGGGTGGCCAGAATTGTCTGGTCCCTGCTTCTGATTTCCCTCTTCACTGGCATCAGAGGATTGCACTGCAGGAAAACTAATATGTAGCTGAGCTCCAAGTGCTAAATAAGAGCATTTCATGTTCATTCCAGGCCACCAAGAGGTTTAGGGTCACTGAGTCACAGACTATAAATTTGAACATTTGATGATTTTTGCAGGTGACTGGGTGAACAAAGGAAAACCCACGAGGTACATAAAGGTGGAAACTAGTGCTTCTTATTTGAATTATTTAACGTGCCTCACTGATGGTTATAAATATAAAAGAACTGTAGGTCCTTGAATAAGATTAAATAAAGTTACTGAGTTTAGTTTTTTACCTCCTTTAGAATAGGAAACATGCTCACTAATATTTATAAGGCACTTTTAGGTACCAGACAAAAAGCTCAATTTATTGGCAGGATATTTTTGTTGTTGTTGTTGTTTTGTTGTTCATATGGGCAAGCAATTAATGCTCTTTAGAAAATCAAATCGCCATTCAACACTGCCTACTTTTGAGTTAATTTTTGTTATAGCAACAGCCCAGAATTTACTGAAAAGTCTCTATGCTAGACACCAGGAGTAAAAAATCAATTAGGTAAAAAGTCCCCAGCTTTAAAAAGTCCTTAGCATTATTTGAATATTTTTATTACAGGTGTATAATTATCAGGGCACTTAGCTCAAATCAGGGTTCAAGTGAGACTTTGCAGAGGCGATTTGGCTGAACTTAGCCTTAATGGACATGAGGATAAGTATATATATATTTTTAAATTACTCAGAATGTAGTGCCCACTGAAATGAGTGTAGCTTCTAAGGGTCCAACTTTAGAACTTGTTTTTTATTTGATTCAGCTCATTACTTAATTTCTGGCCAATGGCTCATCTCCTTCAGCTGAATACCAGGCTCAACAACTTCTTCCTAGATCTAGATCTAGAGTAGAACGCTGAACAGGACAAGGCTGAAGGCAGAAACCCTAGAAACTCCTAGCCAGGGTTCCATTAATCTCTTAACAGCTGCTTACTGCCACAGTCAGGGTTAATTCACTTCTTGCCCAACTATGACCTGTTAGCTCACCTTCAATTCAAAGGAGATTTTAAGAGTTATTGAAGTTGGACTTTCCACGTTCTTATACTTGGTGACGCTGTTCATGCAATGGTTCAGTATTTCCTGATTTCTTGGAACTAGCACAAGCCACAGACAGAATCCACAAATTGGAATTCGTAAGTAATGAACTTGTAGCATAACTTTACTAGAATAGGAATGATGGTGCAAAGTGAGGAAAGAGAAATATCTACAACATCTTACATGTCCAAATCCCTGTGCTAAGCACTTTATGTATATTTAGTCATTCAAACTTCAAAGTAGTTACCACCATTCTACCCTCTACTTCCACAAGTTTGACTTTTTTAGATCCCACGTGTAAGTAAAACCATATGGTATTTGTCTCTCTGTGCCTGACTTATTTCACTTAACATAATATCCTCTAGGTTTATCTATGTTGTTTCAAATGACAGAATTTCCTGGATTTTTTAAAAGGCTAAATAGTATTTCTATATATACCAGATTTTAAAAATCTGTTTATCAGCTGATGGACACTTAGGTTGATTCCATATCTTGGCTGTGGGGAATAATGCTTCAAAGATATCTCTGCAGCGTACTAATTTCAATTCCTTTGAGTATATACCTAGAAGTGGCTATGGGAGGTGGGAAGGTTTGGACAGAGAAAGGGGAGACATGGGTCAGTGGACACAAAGTCTCAATTAGATAAGAGTGCTAAGTTCTGGTGTTCTACTGCACAGCACAACGACTATAGTTAATAATAATGTATATTGCAAAATAGCTAAAAGAGGGATTTTAAATGTCACCACAATAAATGATAAATTATTTGAGGTGATAAATATGCTGATTAGTCTGATTTGATCATCCCACAATGTACACATGTATTGAAAAATCACATTGTTCCCCATAAATATACACAATTATTTGTCAATCAAAAATAAAACTTTTCTTAATGTAGTCATCAATATCTCTACTTTACTGAAAAAACTTAAAGAGATTGCATTATTTTCCTGAGCTAGGAACCCACAGGAAATATGAGGCCAAATGTTCTTTCCATTATGCCCACTGTCGTCCCAGCTAAGACTGGTCCCCTTCTCCTTGCTCACTCAACTCAAGCTCCTGTCACCCTTCACTAGTTTTCAAACCAAGGAGAAATCGTGCAATGAATGATCATACTTGACCTAGAACTTTTATAGAGTTTTGAGTTAAAGAAAACGTGACTTGGATGGAAAACCCCTAAATGATTTTTTCTTGAATAAGAAATCAAAATTGACCTTGTTGTCACTTAATCTTCGCATATCTATATGCTATGGACTGAATTGTGTCCCCCAAAATTCATATATTGAAACCCTAACACACACACACACACACACACACACACACGCTGCAATGTGACTGTGTTTGGAGACAGGGCTTTTACTTAGAAGTAGGGCGTTTAAGTTAATTAAGCTTAAATGAGGTCATTGTCATTAGGGTGGGTCCCTAATCCAATAGGATTGGTGGGTTTATAAGAAGAAAAAGATATCTCTGTGTGTGTATGCATATGTGTATGTGTGTGTGTGTCTGTGGCATATGAGCACACAGTAACAAGACAGCAGTCTAGGGCCAGGAAGAAGGCCCTCACTAGAATCTGATCATGCTGACATCCTGGTTTTGGACTTCCACTCTCCAGAACTGTGAGAAAATAAATTTCTGTTGTTTAAACCTGCGGTCCCCACCCTCTGGGCTGTGACCCGGTACCAGTCTGTGGCCTGTTAGGAAACGGGTTGCCCATCACTGCCTGAGCTCTGCACCACCCTACCCCCACCCACGACACCTCACCCCACCCCACCCCACCCCCATCCATGGAAAAATTGTCTTCCAGGAAACCAGTCCCTAGTGCCAAAAAAGTTGGGGACCACTGGTAGGCTACCCAGTCCATGATATTTTTTATGGCAACCCAAGTAGACTGACATATCATATAAGCTATAGACCCCACCAGAAAGGAATTAGGACCAATTGCAAGAACAGTATATGAGATTCAAAGGGGTCATTAGGGCACGTGGAGAGTTAAGTCAGTTATTCCAGGGTTTTACTTGCTAAATTCTAGTACGTAGATCCAACCACTGTGGTGTATAGAACATTTTCCCACAATAATGCCAGGGCTTACCATTCCAACAGGATCAGGGAATAAAGAGTGAGCAAATCAGGGAGTGCACTAGTACCATACTGGACAAATGGGCACGACTCTGTGGTTAGCGGGACAGGGCACCATCTGTTACTGACACACAAGTGCTAATCCTACTTACTGTGCTCCGTGGGAATAGCCACAGATGTTTCCATAGCAGGTGTGTTTGCGTCTCCCACATAGTTTCCCCAGACACACAGTGCTCTCACTGAGTCACCTTTTCTGCTCAGGCTGAGTAAGTGGAGAAATGAGACAACTGCACAGATAATTTAATTCAGAGGGGAAATAAATGATATTACTTGGTTGTTTCTGGGGTGCTTCAATGTATGTTTGACAGGCAGTGGGGAAATAGGGAAACAACCAAAGCTGCAGACGGCGTGCTTCCTGAATCTTTCATAATGGTTGAATTCTTTCACTCGTTTCCGTGTGGTTCTTGAGTAATAGACTCAGGATGGGCTAACATGCCTTATTCTCCCTGAACAATGGATCAGCAGGCTGAGGCTTGAAAGAGAAGACTGTGTGATGCCAAAGAACATATTACTGAGTTCAGCATGTTGAGTTATCGAACATATTATTGAATATGAATTATTCAACATATAATGAACTCAAACTTGACTACTAAATTCACAACCTCATATTAAGTCTTTAACCTATTTACTCCCATGCATTCTACCAAAAATTTTCCGTACCTAATTTTTTCCATGAATCCAGTGAAAAATACTGGCAATATTCAACTTTAAGGTATATGATTTGCATTTCTGGTATATAAGTGACCTGCAGTTAGTTACAGAATTTGGAGACCTTTGTCTTTCAATCATTATGTATAA
Organism: Lepilemur ruficaudatus; assembly: GCA_963574885.1. NCBI lineage: Eukaryota > Metazoa > Chordata > Mammalia > Primates > Lepilemuridae > Lepilemur > Lepilemur ruficaudatus. Next base: position 2,988 of record CAUYRT010094470.1, on the reverse strand, counting down.
GAATATAACCTTTCAAAAATCCTGAATTTAAAATGCCCCACATGTCCATAACCCTTTTTAAAGAGTAACACAGAATGGAGAAAAGTCATATGTAACCCTAATAAAAGGTAGGACTCCATGTAATTCCATCTAAACATAGAATTACATTCAAAAAGAACCAGTCTACCAAGTATTATTAAAAGCAGTTTGAATTTTAATTATGTTTCACAAAGAATGACAAATGGAGGGATATACATACTCTTATCGCAGAAAAAGTGTCTTGAAATTGTGTTTCCAATTATTATACTTGTATTCTGTCTGTGAGTTATCTATTAATGTACTCATACAACCCTAGAATCTCACTTTTCACAGATGTAGCAACTGTGATTTTTTAAACAATGTTTTAAGATGAGGATGATCTGTGTAACTGTGTCTGTCTATGTGTTTAGAGAAGTTTCTGTTCAAGAGCACACAGCTCCTTTCTTAAGGAAATACAATTTATTTTAAGATCTCTCTTCTAGAACGGCATTTCCCAAGCCCTGGGCCATGAACTGGTACCAGTCCCTGCCTGTTAGGGACAGAGCTCTGCCACATCCCTCTCCCTCATCTGTGGAAAACTATCTTCCATAAAACCAGTCCCTGGTGCCAAAAAGGTTGGGGACCACTGTGTCTAGAACACACGTTTTGATATTTTCTCTTTATGAGGAAACTTTGCAGAAAGTAGCATCCCAGGGACTTGTCACTTAAATAAATGATATATATATTTAACCAAAGGGATGAAATATGAAAATTGAAAAATTGTGTGTGCCAGCCACATGTAAGATCCCAGGACAGCTCTCAGGCCACTGGGTGCTCTCAGGGTGTATGTCCTAACCTGGTGGCTCCTACTAGTTCCTGAGGAGTGAAGGAGGCCTCAGAGTCCTAGAGAATTTATCACTATCTGAAACCATGTTGTTTGTTTGTTCATGTGTATATTGCCTGCCTTCTCCACCACTAGATTGTAAACTTGAAAGTAGGGACACAATTTGTCCTTTCACCCTTGAACTTATAGTTCCCAAAAGAGTGACTGGAACAGAGTCAATCCTCTATAAGTGCTTCGAATAGTTGCATGAATGAATAACACATGCTTCTTAAGATCCCCCTTCCCCTTTCTTCCACATTGGCCTGCGTGGGCAGGTGTTGAGTTCACTCCCCCAGTGACAAACAAGCGAGCAAAGGGCTACGGAAGCAGACATCAAAAATGAACATAAGAGGAAATAATAAAATACCTATATTCTGAGCAATAGGATCCTTGAGAAATATATCTGTATTCTTTAATAACTCCTATCAAAAGTGTGAAATTAAGATGTTACCCTGATTACAAAAGGGAATTTATGGCCATTATGTGACTTCAGAATGGCTAACGCCTAGCTTGTGTGTGTGTGCGTGTGTGTGTGTGCGCACACGTGTGTGTGTGTGCGTGTGTGTGTGTGTGCACGCACATGTGCATGTTTAGGGAAGACGTTGGGGAGAAGTATTTAAGTCAGCTCTTAGAGATGCTAGATATGACAAGAATGTAAGATAATCATAAAACCAAATTCTTCCCAATGATAAATGAATGATAGTCAATTAGACACAAATACTTATTGACTAGAAATTAAATGCTGGATAATAATGTTCAGTAATGCTTTAGTCTGCTAGGGCTGCCATGACACCAGACCAGGTGGCTTCAACAACAGAAATTTGTTTTCTCACAGTTCTGGATGTTAGAAGTCCAAGATAAAGGTGCTGGAAAATTTGGTGTCCAGTGAGATCTCTTCACCTGGCTTGCAGACATCTGCCTTCTCTCTGTGTCCTCGCATAACCTTTCCTCTGTGTATGCAGAGAGAGCAAGGAGGGGAGAAATAGAGCTCTCTGGTGTCTCTTCCTCTTATATCTTATAAAGATACTGGTGCCACCAGATTAGGGCCCTACCCTTATGGCCTCATTTAATTACCTCTTTAAAGGCCCTGTCTCTAAGTACACAGCTACACAGAGGGTTCAGGCTTCAACCTGTGAATGGGAGTAGGACACAATTCAGTCAACAACAGGTAATAAAGGAGAGAATATAAATAAGGCACCGATTTTCCCAAAAATGTTACAATCTAGAAGTGGGTTGGGGGGTGGAAGCAAACACACACGCCTATGCATAACAGTAGCACCTGACTGGATAGAAATTCCAAAAGAGAAATAAAAAACAGTTGCCCTGAGACTACCAAAAGGAAAGCTAATGAATTCGATTTGAAATTACTGAGAAAGGCTTTGTAAAGGAAATATTAGATATTCCCACAAAGACAAGACTCCGTAATAGCTTCCTTATGAGGCAGATTTCAAAAATAGCAATCTGGAAGAATTTAACAATATGACGATGGAATAAAAACTTGGAAAGAAAACAGGATAAAAATCTATGGAAAACAAAGTTTCAAAACACTGAAAAAAATTCCGTTTGGAGGAACTCGATAACGGGATATATGTGAAGGTAGCTGCTTTTGTTTTGTTAGAAAAGTCTGATTCACACGCCACAGCAACAAGGTCTTGGCCACAAAGAAATAAGTCTGAACTTAAATAGACAATAATATCTAAATATCTGTATCTATATATGAAAGTCTACTATCCACCCGCCCCCACACAGTTTAGAAGTCTTTTTATTCTAATCTATTAACCTGAACAATTGGACACATTTGTAATAGGCGAATAACTTCCACTGATAAAAGCACATTCATCTGTGGTTAAAGAACAAAAAGCTCCTTGTCACAGTTTATTTTTCCTTATGTAGAGAGAGGAATTTTTGTTGACAGGGTGACAGTGTGACAGAGAGCCTCTTTTCTAGGATTTCTAAGACCTGGGATTTCTCCAGTTACAGGTGTTCCTACCTAGACTTGATGACCCGCATTTATGGGAAACAGATCGGCAGTTTTATGTTGACAAATCTAATGCCAGTCTGTCTGTCTTCAAGTATATTTTTAGCTAATCAGCAGAACTTCTACAGAC
>CAUYRT010094469.1:0-18077 GCA_963574885.1 Lepilemur ruficaudatus | reverse complement strand
TCCTTCTGCCTCACCCTCCCAAGTAGCTGGGACTACAGGCATGTGCCACCATGCCCAGCTAATTTTTTCTATATATTTTTAGTTGGCCAATTAATTTCTTTCTATTTGTAGTAGAGACGGGGTCTTGCTCTTGCTCAGGCTGGTTTCGAACTCCTGACCTTGAGCGATCCGCCCGTCTCAGCCTCCCAGAATGCTAGGATTACAGGCGTGAGCCACTGCGCCCGGCCTTGCAATAACTTTTTTTATAGAGGGGAAAGAGCCTAAACCCCTAAACCCAAGGACCCTGGCTGCAGGGCTGGCATTCTGTGTAACTGAGCTGCCATGTCACTAGTCAGAGCCTGCCACCAATCCCAGATGAGACCAGAGCCCCGCCCAGTGGCTTCACAGGCTGTCGTGTGCATCAGAGGACCCCGTGGCTCTGAAGACTGTCAGATGAGGAAGCCTCCAAACATGGCCAGCCAGCTGGTGTAACGAGTGCATCATTATGGTATTAAGGACAGGCTTGGGTGGGAAACCCATAAAACCCCACAGGATCCCACCCACAGGGCACAAGATCTTCACTCAAAGTCACTCTTCCCACCCGATTCTGATGTCATCCATTCACGCACTCACCCAGTCCTTTGTTCACTGAGCCCCTGGTATGTCCTAGGCCCTTCGTAACGTCTTGCTCCTTAATATGAACAATTCTGCAAGGCAAGTGTTATTAACCCCTCTTTACAGATGGGGAAACTAAGGCTCAGAGAAGCAAACACAAAAACAAAAAGACACCTCCCTGAGCTGACACAGCTAGGTGTGCCTAGTCCAGATGTTTCCTCCACGGTCAGGTCACGCTGAGCACCGCTCACCCCAGTCACTCTAGAGTATGTCACCTGCTCTTTTGTACAACACATACAACCACTGAGATCTTTTCTTTTTCTTTTAATTGTTGTTTTATTCTCTCTTTTCCATGAGAACATATGTTCACTTTAGAATGTAAATCTAATGATCACCTATTTCCAGCCCCCATGCCCCTGTGGGGACAGTGAGTGAATGACAGTGTGAATGAATGAAATAGGAAGCCAGATCTCCAAAGTCTGCAGTTCCAGGACCCAGTGACACTGGGCAGAACACCCCTGTCTCCAGGGCGTGCCTCCACAGTCCCCTAAACTCCTCCCTTTGATGGCAGGTTCTCAGGAAGCCTTCCTCAGGCCCTGGGCTGCCCAGGTCACAGCGACAGGCAGACACACCTGGAAGGGGAGCTCCCTCGAGTTGCAGAGGCTGCGGCCAGGAAGAAGGCAGTGTGAGAGCCAGGCCACTGGGGGGCGAGCCACACGCTGCTGAGCTCTGCCCTGCCACGTGGCTGCCTCTGCCCGGGGGGTCTGCAGTGACCTAGATCACACTGGTGACTTTCAAAGCCCAGCTGGACTGTAGAAGGAGAGCTCGCCAGGATCTTGCCCTTGCCGTCTCTCTCTGGTCACGGTGCCACCACCTCCCTGGGCCTCAGTGGAAACCTCCTCTCCCCGCCTCTCCCTGCCCCCCAGAGGGTCTGGTTCAGAGCCCGCCTGCAGTTCCTGGAAGCCAGTAGAGAGAGGCGGAGGCATTTGTACTGATTCTGTGAAGGCTGGGGCTACTACTGGGAACACCCCCAGAGAGTGCAGCCAGCAGCGTAGTCGCCATTAGCAGGGTCTGGCTCGCTCCCTGAGCAGGAACCTTCCTCCTTGGTTCCCTGTCTGCTGCCTAAGACAGATGCTCTCCTGGCCCCCCAGGTCCCCCAAACAGAACCAAGAGACATGAAGTCCAAGTCCTCCTCCTATCCAAGGACCACTGTCCAGGTCCCCAGCCCAGGTCATCACCGACAACGATCAGCCTTCATGCTAGCAACCCCACCCCATGCCCACAGTGGGCTGCCTCCACCTCCAGCCCCTCCGGGGGGGTCTCTCCAGGACAACTGTAACTTTGTGCCCCACGACAACCGCAACATCCATTCTTGCTGTGCACAGGGCTGCTGGGAGAGGCTTACTCAGCAGGACCACTGCCACACCGCATGGTCCCCACCTGCCCCTGACTTTGTCCTTCCATATCCCCAGTGTGGAGCCCAGGGCCTGGTACATGGCAGGTGCTCTGAAGACATGTCTGCCAAGCGACTCTTGCAGAAAGGGCCCTGGTGAGAGTGAAGAGAGGGGTTTGACCACAGTCCTCGTACTGCCCAGCTGTGTGACTACAGGCAAGTCCCTGTCCCTCTCTGAGCTTCGGTCTCTCATATGTACAATGGAAAGCAGAGTTTGCAAACTCTGGCTCCAGAGGCCTCATCTAGGTTGTGGCTATGTTGTTTGTGACTCATTCAATGTTTCATATTTTATTTTAAAATTAGTTCCCAGGATTTGAAAACTAGATTTCCATAAAGCTTAAAGTTTTCAGCTGTAATTGAAAGATGAGAAGACCTGGCTGGCTACACTAGACACTTTGTCCCACAGACAACAATGGGCTGGCCTGGGCAGCAGCTGCCCCTTTAACTGGGGCATACATTAGTCATGTGGGCACAGTCCCACCTCCCCTCACTCCCTAGACCCTTACCAGCTTGCACGGCTCACATAGGTCCCCTTCCCGGCTCCCACAGGTACCTGAGTCTGTAGCCCCTGAATGTGATTCTGAGCCCAGCACAAACCGATGTGAGGCCTAAGGGCTATGTTACAGGGTCCCCAGGTGACACAAAACCATCAGTACCCTGGATAAGAAACTACATGGGCTGAGTAGAGAGAAACACTGATGTTTCTGGGGATGACACTGAGTCTATAAATAGCCTCGGAGCCAGGTGAGTGCTATTAATAACACAGGCCAATCTCACCTGGGCGTGGAGCCCTCCAGGGCTGGGCATGTGCTCAGCTCGTGGCTCTACCCAGGGACTGTCTCCCCTCTGACACCACTGAGGACGGCACACGTAGGGATGACATCATAGCCTGTGGGGAAGGCGGACTTTTTCTCTGGCTCAGACAGGAGGTAGTGATGATGTTTGATTTTCCAAAGAGGGCGGAAGTGGTAACATGAATGAAGGAAGCTGCTTCCCAGTCCAGACTCCTGGGGGTCGGGGCATGGCACCATCGATGGCTCCCCAGTGCTCTCCAACAATGTCAGACTTTAGCCTGGACTTCAGGGCCCTCTGTGATTGGGTCCCCACATGCCTTCCAGCTCCTTATCAGTATCACAACCTTTCCTTGAGGGTGCCATGACCTCTCCCAGTTTGGGGCTGGCATTGGCTCATTCCCCCTCTGGAATCACCTCCTCACTTCCTTGTGCCTCTGTCTCTTAGACACAGTCGACTCCCCAGGCAGAAACCATCTCCCCTGTCCCCTGAGCTCAACAGCCCCGGCTAGCTCCTCAATTTCTATCTTGCTGTGTTGTCTGTCCCAGGCTGGTCTCTCTTGCCCTCCCTACCCATCCCAGTGCCCAGCTCCATGATAACAGAGGGTTTGACATGCAACAAACCTGAGCTCAAAGTCAGACAGGCTGTCCCCAGCTCCTGGGGCTTTGCTTGCCTGCCTCTCCAGCTGCGGCGGGGAGCATGAGCTCGGGCTAGGGAAGGGCTCTGAGAACTGAAGCAGTCGGTGAGTGAAGGCCCTACCCTGGGGTAGGACTGCTTGAGCTTCATCAGGGTGCAAGATAAACCGAGGCACCCAGGAGTAGGTTTGAGGGACAACGGAGTACCACTGAGCCACGTGGTGTGGCTGAGGGCTGTGTGGGCTCAGGGCCTGGCATTGGCTACAGGGAGCCTTGGGCTTTAAGGAAATTTTGTTCAGGGCATGTGGAGTGATTTCTCTCCTTATTTCGAATCCACAGTACACACTGATGTACCACGGATCTGGGAGACGTGCCAAGGGCTCAGGCGGGACAGGGGGCAAGCGGGCTTCCCACTCAGGCCTGCTCACTCCAGGGCACAATTGCGAGAAAGAAGGGGCTGCTCCCAGGGCTGAGTGGTCCCCATCCTGGGCTAGGACCTGGTGTGCATCCCACTGGGGCTTCACTGAGTGCCGAGGCTCCTCCTAGGCCAGGAGTCAGAGAAGGGGCTGTGAGTTTGCAGAAGAGGGGCCAAGCTAGCATTCTCAGGTGGCTAGGACACTCTGCTCTGACCGCATGAATTTGCTGGGGCTGGCATTCTTCTGCCTGACCCGTTCCTAGGAGCTAACCCAGGATCTGGGCCAGGTTAGTCTAGAGCTGGCCCCAGCCCGAACCCATCTGCCTCTAAGACTCGGCCCCTACCCCCTTTTCTGGGCCCTCAGGCCTCTGGGTACCTGCAGCTGAGACCCACTGTGTTCTGAGAGTAGAGAAACTGGAGAAAGACAATCTAGACTGTCCACCACTGATGCTCACGGGCACAGTACTTACCAGTTGACAAATCCCTCTCTCCTGTGTTCATTTTGTTCTTAGAAGAGACCTGGGGAAGAAAGCAGGATAAGGATTAGCATCACACCCTTACTCTCTGGATGGGAAACTCAGGCCTCCAGAGACCTGAGAGAGCTGGCACAGGGGGCAGCAGGACGCCAGGGGTCTCTAGCCCTGACCAGTGCTCTCCTCTCTGTGGGCTTCTGTTTCCCATGGGGAGAGTACAGGTGTCGGCCCAGATGCTCTCACTTACTGGTCTCCCACTGCCTCCCAGGCTGCTGTGACACCCACTGTCAACACGTGGGGTTTAAATCTCCCTGCTGTGGCTCCACTGAGTCCCCTCCCAGGGTGAGTGTTGGTGGGAGGCAGTCAGTAGCCATCTACCCTGGCTGATGGGGGACCAGGGCTGTCAGTCTGCAGGGTCCTAGGAGGAGGGGGGATTCAGACCCACTCCCGGGAGGAGGGCCGGGGGCCTGGCAGAAGCATGGCAGGCCCAGGCTGCATTTCCAGTCTTGCTGGAAGAGGGTCTGTTCTCTAGAAAAAAGTGGAGACAGGACCAGGCCAGGACAAGCAGGAGGGTGGTCCCCAGGGGAAGTGTCTCTGCTTATCTCCTCTTTCCTGTTGCCACCTCTTGTCTCACCTCCGACGATCTCCCCTTTCTCTACCTCTCAGTGCCGCTGCCTGTCTTGCTCTCTCTGTCTGTCTGCAGGGTCCTTGGAGGGAGGGGCGGCGGGAGCCTCTTTGGCCTGCGCCTTACATATACAAGGGGCTCAAAGCAGACTTTCATTATTATATTCAAATGAAAACATAGGGAAGCTCACATTTTGGAGTTAACTATGCTTTAGCATTTTTTCCCTTTTTCAAATTCTATTGATACATTCACAAAAATGGAACTGGCCTCCTTTCGCGGCGTCACGTCTGTCCCTCCCTGTCTCTGGCCGTGGTGGGTCGGGTTCAATGAACTTCACGCCCCCCGGTCCACGAGCTGGCTGCGCTGCCTGCTCAGGCCGGCAGGGGTCGCCTGCGGACAGGCCCGGCGGGGGCGTGGCGTGGGCGGGGGCACAAAGCCGGCCGGGCCAATAAAGGCGCCTGCACGCGACCGCCCAGGACTTAGCCTTCCGGGCTCGCGTGACCCTCGCTACCTCTGTCTCCGCTGTCCCCGCCGTCCCCACCGGCCTCCCTCCCTCCCGACCCGCGCCCGCGATGCTGGCGCTGCGCTGCGGCCCCCGCCTGCTCGGCCTGCTCCCGGGCCCGCGCTCCGCGCCGCTGCGCCTCTCTGCGGCCCGCGCCTGCAGCGGCGGCGGCGCCAGCAACCCGTCTTCCTCCGCCGGGAACCCGCTCGTGTACCTGGACGTGGGCGCCGACGGGCAGCCTCTCGGCCGCGTGGTGCTGGAGGTGAGACCGCTTGACCGGACAGGGCTGCCCTAGGCCTGGGGGACGGTCCCGGGAGAGCCCCGGCCCAGGCCGGGCGCAGGGCTGGCGCGCTAAGTGACCTTGGGCCGCCCACTCCCGCGCTTTGGGCCTTAGTTTCGCCATCTTTTGAGAATGAGCATCAGTTTGGTCTCTTCTGGTCTCCGTCTCGGAACTTTGGAGTCGTGGAGGCAGGAGGAAGGGCACGTTTGGAGGAGAAAGCTCAAGGTCAGATCGTAGAGGGTGAGGCCCCGGCGCCCGCCCCACTGGCCGGTCCTGGGGTGGAGGAGGGGTTCCAGGAGCCTTCTGGAGCCGAGGCTAGACCCGGAGCGCCGAGGTGGACGCCCGAGGGCTCTGGATCGGGGCTCCAGCCGGGCCGGGCGCCCACGTGGCGGTCCTTGCTTACTGTGGAGTGCGCCCCGCCCCCGCCGTGGTGATCGCACTTGGGGCGCTTGGGCAAAGAGGTGGTTTCGGGCAGCTGTGCATACCGCCGACTCCAGCCACCAGGTGTGAACCCCAGGATGTCCCTGCTGCTAGTTGGGGCAGTGTTCGGGAAGCCCCAACCCCAGCCTCCAGGGAGCCACACTCAGCACTTGCCCTAACTTTCTTTGGGCCCTTTTTAAAGCAAATAGTCGCCAGAGTAACCGCGGGGAAGCCCTAGTGTGGCCTTCAGGGCTGCCCCACTTTGAACAAAAGGGCCAGTTGGTGTGGGTGGGCCAGTTTCCCAGGCAGCCCTAGGTGTTTCTGAAGTCTCAGTTTCTTCTGGAAAATGGAGCACACTCTCCCCCTGCTTCCATTAAGTGCAAAGGTGACTTAATGCTGAGAGGCAAGAGGCTGGCTTAGATGGGGCTCCAACTTCCCCTTAACACCTCTCCCCCAACACCTAACACTCTCCCACCTCTCTCTGGGCCTCAGTTTCCCATCCTTGCGTGGAAGATCTTCGACTGGCTCTTCCCCTGGACCATCTCTCTAGGCCCTGAGTCTCTGATGTGGGAGCCCTGCTAGTTCTGTCCCTGGAAGTAGGCCAGGATGGCGCTGTCATCTCCTCTGGTAGATTGGGAAACTGAGGCCACCTCCTCCAGCCTTGGGTTGAGGAAGCAGCTGCCAGACATGATAGCTGCTTAGGCTGTCTCCTATGATGGTTGGCAGTGACCGGAATGGAATGCCCATGTGGTTCTTCCTCACGCCTCCTGGGCCACTGTGGGGATTGGGTGGTGAGGAGGCTCTTTCCTTTGCTAGCCTCTGGATTGACCATCTTCTTTCATCTCCCTTATTTCCCTGCAGCTGAAGGCAGACGTTGTCCCAAAGACGGCTGGTAAGAAGGGGCCCGGGGCCTTCTGAGTCTGGTCTGGAGGGAAGGGAGCAGGCAGGGTGAGACAGGTGGGCTGGTGGGAGGAGTCAGGGCTCAGAGACCCCTGAGCAGATGGGAGTTCCGTGTGTGGCTCTCCTGCTGGATGCCTTGGGGCAGCCTTCTGTCCCTCTCTGGGCCTCAGCACTGGCTCTGCCCAGGAGCCTCAGAACCAATGGAAGGCACATGTAAATTTCCCAAGACACCTTCCTCCCTCCTGGTGCTCTATGGGGCGGGAGCACAGCCCTGGACTCCCTGCCCCGCTGACCTGGTGCTGGCACGACCAGGAGCATGTGTTCTTGTCACAGTGCTTGAGCACTGAAGTCAGGAAAGGAAGTGACTTGTCCCAGGCAGACAGCGAGTGAGGCAGAGCAGACCCAAGAGGTGGGCCGGGTCTTTCCACCCCCAGGTCACCTACCAGGAGGCTTAGTGGAGCTTCAGGCTGGAACAACATAACCCAGCTGGAGCTGGCTCTGCTCACCTACCTCTCCCTCCTACCCTCAGAGAACTTCAGAGCCCTGTGTACCGGGGAGAAGGGATTCGGCTACAAAGGTTCCACCTTCCACAGAGTGATCCCCTCCTTCATGTGCCAGGTAACAAGGCTCTCCTTGTGCCTCAGTTTCCTGTTCTGTAAGTGGGGATGATAGCTGGAGCTGCCTTGTAGAGGCATTATGAGGATGCCTGGGACACGGAAAGTACTGAGCAGAGGGCAGTTGTAGTCTTTGTCCGGAGGCCAGGCTGCCCCACAAGTTAGACACTGGGCCAAGTAGCAGGTTGGCCCCACCCAGCAGGACTGGGGAAGTCGAGCCTGTTGAGGGAGAACTGGGTTGGCTATGATGTGCATGGCAGATTCTGATGGTCTCTGACCTTGTCCTTCTGCGTGCTCCCTGAGCACTTGACATGGGAGATGAGGGGGGCGGGGAGGAAGGAGGAGGAAGACAGGGCACAGGCAGGAACACACACGTCGGGACTTGGCTCTTCCCTTCCCAGAGAAGGGCATTTTTGTCGGTTAAATGAATATGTGCTTTAGTCATGTGTCCCGCCCACTTCTCAAAAGCATTAGTATTGCTGTGTCAGAGGTTTTGGGGTAGGTGTGAGCAGCAAGAACTTCCCCAGGGGTCAGGACCTGAGTGGTGTTGAGAGTTGTCCTCTGTTAGGGCAGACCCTTGAGGTCAGGGGTTAGTGTCCTGTGGTCCCCCTGCTGCACCTAGAGACAGAAGTGTGGTTGTCATGACCTCCTGGAAGTCCTCTCAGCCCAGAATTCTCCCTACCATTCCCTCCACCCTGCCCCAGTGGTTGTCAGCGTCCGTGGTGAGTACAGTGGGCTGGGGCTGGGCCTGCCGATGTGCGGTGAACGCAGCCAGGACAGGGAGGGCAGGCCCGGCCCAGCCCTGTGGCTTTCCTGCTGCAGAAGCTCCCAGTGTCACCCAAGGCCGACGGGTGAAGCAGGAGCTGAGGCAGATGTCCTGAGCCAGGCCCGAGACTTCCCAAGCTGGAGGGCTCTCTGGCATGAGGTGGTGACTCAAGGCAGCATCCTGAGTTATCTCTCTCTGGGGGCAACTTATGGTATTTTTGGATGCTTCAGCCGGGCTGGTTGGGTCACCTTTCTCTCTTGAGGATCCCATCTCAGGATAATAGCAGCATGGCCATGGCCTGGGTCAGGGTTGCCTGGGAAGGATGCTGACCTGGGGTGAACTCTGTCTCAGATCTGCAAGGCCCAGGGAAGCTGCTGGAGGGCGGTGGGGGGAGACATGGCCCGTGGAGGGGCTGGGCATGGGGTGCTGTCCGGACTGGCTGCCGCTGTTTCCCAAGCCAGGCTCGGGCATGCGGGCCCCGGCCTTTTCCCTGCTGTGGGTTAAAAATTCTCAGTCACTAAGAACTGTCCCAGAATGGCTTTTAGGTCCTTTGAGAATAACTTAAAAACTTGCTCAGACAAGAAGTAAGTCACTGAGAAACCAGGGTAGTTAAACTATGGCAGAAAAGATTTAAGCTTTGCTTTGCTTTATTTTTGCAATTTTCTTTATCATTGTATTAGTCTTTAATTTCATTGGACCCTTATTGACCCCTTTGCCTAAGGGGTGCCAGCTGGGAAGGCCTCAGGTGCGTTGGGGGCTGCCAGGTCGGTGTGGCGGCCACTTAGGAGGTGCTCTGTGCTCGCAGGCTGGCGACTTTACCAACCACAACGGCACGGGGGGCAAGTCCATCTATGGAAGCCGCTTTCCTGACGAGAACTTCACACTGAAGCACGTGGGACCAGGTACGTGGGGGCCACCATTCCCCTGTGGGCTGAGTGGCCCTGCAGCTCTGGGAGCCCCAGCTTCTGCCACGCCTGGCAACCCCTGTGTGACTGCTCCAGTGATTGCTCAATATCTGATGATGCACCTGCCTCCCTCCCTCTCTCCTTCCCTCTCTCCCTCCCTCTCTCCCTCCCTCTCTCCCTCCCTCTCTCCCTCCCTCTGGGTTGGCTTAGCATTTCTGGCTTGTTGAGTTTTACTAGAGTTTTCTGAGCTCTCAGTTTAAAAAAGCTAACTTTCCTTTGGGAATTTTTGGGGAGAGCCTTTAAGCAGGACAGAGGCCCCCGGCTACCCCCCCCCCCCCCGTTTGCCCTCCAAGAGTTACCGGTTGAAAATTCTCTATCACTTAGAATCATCTCAGAGTGGCCCTGAGGCCCTTTGAGGATTTAAAATCTTGCTTAGACAAAAAGCAAATCATTTGGAAACCAGGGTAGTTACTGCATTGTGTCACCTACAAGCCCCAGGGTGGAATGTGGGAAAAGCTGGAGATCAGGGCTGGGGTCCCGCCCCAGTCCTACCACTGAGAGCGTCCTCAAGGCCCTTTCCCCCTAGGCCACCCCAGTGAGACCCTAGTGGGCAGTGGCGGCAGACAAGTTGGACCCTGGTTCTCCCCTTCTGGGCCTCAGGATCTACAGAGTCAAATGTCCTTTAAGTCCTTTGAGCTGCTTGTGCTTTTGAATGCCTTCCCGGGCGGGCTGCCTCCTGGGGTGGTGTGGCTCAGCCCTGCTTGTGTCTGCAGGTGTCCTGTCCATGGCTAACGCAGGCCCCAACACCAATGGCTCCCAGTTCTTCATCTGCACCGTAAAGACAGACTGGTGAGTTCCCTGCTCCAGGCCCTATGGGAATGAGGGGCGGCCTTGCAGCTGGACAGGAGATGCTGCACTTTCAGGGACAGGCCGTTTGCAGCTAGACCATCTGCTTTGGGACAGTGGCCCTCTTTCCTGGGCTGTGTGTCTATCTGAGAGAGAGAGAGAGAAAGTTAGTGAAAGGATGGAAGGAGAATTTGGGTTGTACCTGCAACTCTGTCACAATGAGGCTTCCCATTGTTGCTGTCACCTGGAATTTTCTCCAAAAAGGAGCCTCTACCAGATACATGGGGGAAATGCTGCAGAACATACTAAGCCTCAACATGGCCTGAGTAGAAGCCCATCTGTTTAGTTTGACCTGGTGTTTCCCAGCTTACCTTGACCTTGGACTGCACCTTGGACATGCTGCAGTAGACATTTGGACATCAGCAGAGTTTTCTTCAAGCCCCTGTATTGGCACAGGCTCGCAGACAGCTAGCAGCCTTCAAGGGCCCTCTTTCCATATGCCCATGGATTTTAGGGATGTCCATGTCCTGGTAAATTTTCCACTAAGGGATAAATTTCTCAGTCCAGAGTCCCAAATGTCCTAGCCCCAAATGTCCCAAATGGGCATCTGGGGTTGAAGGGACAACAGCCAGCTGGGAGCTGACTTGCTAACGCCCTTTCTGAGGGTTTTAGGAAGACCTAGGTGGCGGGGTGGACACTGGCAGTCTCTAGCAGCCAAGGCAGAAAGACATGGCTGTCAGCGCTGGGCTCTCCCGATGCTTTGCTTCCTCTCTGGAACCGTTAATGGATCCTGCAGTTCTACCCTTGGCTGTAACCGCTCTTGGCTTCGCCGGGGCTGGACTAAGCCGCCTCTTATGTGCTTGGATCCCTTTTCAATCCAGAGCTGCTCCTATAATTTCACCACACTTGTTACCTTGGCTCTCGCCTCATAATTCATGACTGCTAGAATGGTTCCATTTGTAGAGACTTTGCATTTCCTCAGAGTAGTTAAGTATGCTATTATCTCTCTATGCGGAACAGAATAACCCACTTTTCATAGATGAGGTCACCAGGATTCAGGTTCCTGGTCTGGGGCAAGGTAGCACAGCAGGAAAGTGGCAGAACACGTCCTGTAGGCCCGGGGTCGTCGGGGGTGTATTTGGGGAGCTTAGCAAGGTTTGATCGAGCTTTGGGGGATGGATCCAGCCATTTGGTGTGGGTTCCTCTCCGAATTTCTGTTTTTGGTAAATAATTCCATGACTGAAGGGCCATGGGGTTGGGTTGGTCGCAGTACCCTGCCTGCTCACTTGGCTCCCCTGCTTGCAGGCTGGACGGCAAGCATGTCGTGTTCGGCCACGTCAAAGAAGGCATGGATGTTGTGAAGAAAATAGAATCTTTTGGCTCCAAGAATGGGAAGACATCCAAGAAGATTGTCATCACCGACTGTGGCCAGTTGAGCTAACCTGCAGCCAGGGTGCTAGGACGGGGGCAGCTGCACGTATGTTCACTCACCCAGGTGGCCACTCAGGCTCTCGGCAAAGGTGCCCTGAAGTGTTACCTGCGCTCCTTCACCGTCACCGTGTGCTGCCCACGGATATCCGGCCTCTGCTGGGAGGGACCCACCAGACTGCTTCTCACGGGTCCACCCTTCCTCGTGACCCCGTCTCTGGCATCCACCGTGGATGTGGTATCACCCACCCTTCAAGCATTGCCTGTGATCACCCAGTTCATCTGTGCCTTGGACATTGGTGGTGGGGATGACTTAGCATCCAGTGGAGGTTTCTGCCTTTTTCTGGACCAAGGGGGACAGCCAGTTGCTGCAGACAGGCTGTGTGATACCTATTTAATGTCGTCTTCCTAATTGCAGTAAGTTAATTAACAAGATTGACTAGAAATGAAGCTGTGACAGTAACTACAGCCAGAACCCCAGAGCTTCGCTTCTGAAACACAACTCAGGGCTTTTGTGAATTTTCCCACGGCCGAGGCCTTCCCTCCGGGTTACTGTGAATCCTGTTGGTTTGCTGCGGTGGTTTTGAGGAGGGTCTGTGGAGGTAGAAGCAGCTGAACCTGGGAACAAACCTAACTTGAGCTGTGCCTAGTCAATGTGAATTCCCGTGTTGGAAACAGAAATGGCCTGTAAGCGCCGTGTGCTCTGGAAGAAAGGATTTCCTGGCAGGCTTTGATTTTTCTGTGTGTTAAATAAATTAAATCTACTGACGATGTATATGAAACATTTCTGGAACATCTATTTGTGTTCGCCGTAAATGTGTTAATAAATCCTATTTTCTATGAAAGACTGGTGTGTGCGGTTTTAGGAAGAAGGGTCTGTGCTTAAGTATTTGGGGCCAACCTTTATTGAGTTACCACGTCCATACCAAGCCCTGCTGCTGTGCTAAGGACTTTTATGTGACCGCTCCATTTAATCACCCCAGCAACTCGTGAGAGAATTGCCATCGTCATCCCTGCTTTAGAGGCGAGGAGGCTCAGACTGGTGATCTGGGCATCCGCAGCCTAGACTGAGTGCTGGCTCCACCCTGAATCCCAGCTCTGCCGCTTAGTGACCCCAAGTCCCAGTCTCCCTCAGCTGCATGCTGGGGTGATGATGCTGCATGTGTCACGGGGTGGTGGGACTGGATGTGATCTGTGTGAGGCGCATACATGGTACCTGGCACGTGGTCTTAATAAGCACTCTGGAATGACAAGGATGATGACATTGCCCACGTGTCGTGGTCTTAGCAGAGAGGAGGAATGCCTGGGCAAAGGAGCCTCGCTCTCTAAGGTTAGGAGTGGCATTTACTGTCCTTGATGTGCCTGTTAAGTTGGGAATTAACTTCTGGGTGTTTCTGAATTTGCAAGGAGGGCAGAATTAGGGGGTGGGAGAGGGATTGAGGGCCTCCCTAGACAGCCTGGGCCACAGTGTGGCTGAGGGTTGATGGGGTGGTCAGGCAGGCAGTTCTCAGAGGGGGTTTGGGCTCTCAGTGGGGTATCTAATTTCACACTGGGGTTCCCTGAGTCAGATCATGTGTGGTCACAGGTTAACACAGTCACTCTGAGGTCATGGTGGCTGGGGTTGTGTCATTCATCATCATGGAGAGTTTCCATGAAGTCAGTTCAGTTGCATGGATAGGGAGCTCAGCAGGACTAGTAGTTTTCAAACAATTGTCAAGAGGTTTAGTTGTCCTCTGAGTAGAACAAGGGGAGATAAGGGTGTGGGCCCCCAAATACCATTTTCAATCGTAGATCCTCTCCATTTCTTCTTACACTGGGGCTCTGCAGGGGGTTCCATTTAAAGAATGGGGTCTTGAGCCAAACAGTAATTGGTAATTACTCATCCAGTCCCACATTTTACAGATGGGTAGACTGAGGCCCCAAGAGGGGTCATGATTGCCCATTGTGAGGTGACCCTGTGAGTCAATTGGCTGATCGGGGACTAGAACCCAGGGCCCTTCCCCTTCTGTTGGGAGAATGCACAGCCTCCTTTTGGGGACATGTCACCAAAGGTCCTCAGGCCGAACACATTCAGAGTACAGCAGATTTCTGAAGTCAAAGCCACAGCTCTGCTCCCTCTGGAGTTTCCTGTTGACCTGGGCACTCCTGGCTAGCAGTGTACCATGTGAGGGGCAGTCCCTGGAGGTGTGACCTGCTGGCTCCATGGTGATTTCTGAGGGATCACAGGGTGGCAGAGCTTGTGGAGCTTATGTTTTGGCACCATGCGTTTCCTTCTTGCTGAGGAGGGAGTGTGTATGTCTGTGTGTGCACGCGTGTGTGTTCTTCCATTGGAGGAGTGTAGAGGGGTGGAAATGGAGCATGCATGCAGGGATGCCCTAAAAACGGAGCTCCTTGCAAGCAGGGCCATTCCTTGAGGTTCTCTTCCCAGCACTCTGCACAAAGGCCTGAGCTGAGTCTTATTTCCTGTATGAAGCAAGAGCATGAGTAGTATACAAATAAAATATTGGCTTGTTGCTGTCCAGTAAGTACCTAATATATAAATGAAGCACCGAGTCTTATGCATGCTCTCAGATGTAATCGTTAGTGATGTCATGTAAAATTGATTTTTAAAAAGATATGAAGCATCAATTTTATTTTCTGAGATGTGATAGCTTTTCAAAATGACTTCATCGAGGTATAATTTGCATACAATAAAATTCATGCATTTTAAGCGCACACATCAATGACTTGTTTTTTTTTTTTTTGAGACAGAGTCTCACTCTGTTGCCCGGGCTAGAGTGCTGTGGCATCAACCTAGCTCACAGCAACCTCAAACTCCTGGGCTGAAGCGATCCTTCTGTTTCAGCCTCCCAAGTAGCTGGGACTACAGGTATGCGCCACCATGCCCGGCTAATTTTTCCTATATATATTTAGTTTGCCAATTAATTTCTTTCTATTATTAGTAGAGACGGGGTCTCGCTCTTGCTCAGGTTGGTTTCGAACTCCTGACCTTGAGCAATCCGCCCACCTCGGCCTCCCAGAGTGCTAGGATTATAGGCGTGAGCCACCGCACCCAGCCATCAATGACTTTTGACAAATGTATATATTGAGGGATAATCACTACCAGGTTAAAATATAGAATATTGCCATCTTTTCAGAAAGTTCTCCCCATGCCCTTTCCCAGGCAGCCACTGAATTCTATCCCTGTAATTTTGCCTGTTGTAGGACTTCCTAGAAATGGTATCAAATAGGATTCACTTTTTTGTGTCTGGCTTCTCTAGTGTAGCTTATGTGAGAATGTGGGAGATTCTAATACACTTCGATAGAATTTGCTCCATGAAAAGGAATTTCGGTAAATGTTTCCTAGGTCTGGTAAGGCCCAAAGAAATGCTTCTGCAAATCACAGGGTGCTGGTTAAGCATGCAGATTAATGGACCACGCTTTCAACCTAGCGAGTACCAAACTCTGAGGGTAGAATCTAGGAATCTGAATATTAAAATAATTTGACTGAAGTTTAAGAATTTGAGTGTAGGCCACAGTGGGCAATACTGAAAGGGAAAGTCATAGCTTAATACTAGGGTCGTTGTTTACCTCTAGAAACATTTTTTATTGGACTTTCTGGGACTCTAGAGTGACACTCTCCACTTCTAAATGAAGCTCACTCAAGGAGCCTGGCTGATAACTGTGGGAGGAGTTGGTGCATCCTGTTCATCACCAGCTCTGTGGGAACCCGTGGGCAGGTGTGTTCTTCCATAGCACTGGTAAAAGTGACCACATGCTGCCCTGGCCTGTGCAGGTGCCTTTGAGGGAAGGAGCCCCTAGGGTGCTGGCCTCCGCTCTCCCTTTGCCATCCAGGAAGATGGTCTGCCTTCAGTGGGCCCAGGGTGGACAGCATTTCTCAGTGAGTGCCTTTTGGAGGCCAGAAGTCCAAGATCCTCTGGAAGAGGGCAGGTAGAGCAAGTCTTGGTTCTACAGTGCCTCCCAGATCAGTCTCAGCCTGTAGATGCTGTCTGGAGTTAGGACAGTACCATTATTGTCATCATGTCATATTGTGATGGTTAATTTTATGTGTCAACATGACTGGGCCACAGGGTGCCCAGACATTTGGTCAAACGCTATTCTGGGTGTGTCCGTGAGGGTGTTTCTGGATGAGAGGGACATTTATATCAGTAGCTGAGTAAAGCAGATGCCCTCCCTAATGTCAGCGGGCCTCATCCAATCACCTGAAGACCTGAATAGAACAAAAGGCCGCATAAGAGGGACTCCTCCTGCCTGACTGCAGCGAGCCGGAACATTGGTACTTCCTGCCTTTGGACTCCAGCAGAAACCTTGGCTCTTCCTAGGTCTGGGGCCTGCCGGCTTTCACACTGGAACTACAACACTGGCTCTCCCAATTTTCAGGCCTTTGGGAGCAGACTGGACTGGTACTTTTGGCTCTCCTGGGTCCCAGCTTGCCAATTGCAGGTCTCGGAACATCTCAGCCTCTATAATCACATAAGCCAATTCCTTATTTCATATAGATATCATATACATTCCTATATTATATATAACCCTATATCAGATGTATCTTATATAAGACATATATGTGTATATGTGTGTACACATATATATTTCCTATAAGTTCTGTTTCTCTGGAGAACTCTAATACACATATTTTCAATGTTATTTTTCTATTTATAAAACCAAAATGCAATTCCCAGATGGAAGATTAAAGATGGTGGATGAGAAAAACTGCCAGCCAGAGTGTCTCCGCAAAAAAGACAGATTTTAGAAGAAAGCGGAAGAAATAAGCAAGCAGACAAGCATACATTGGACGAGGGTCAGAAGGAGGGATACCTGAGACCACGAGAGACTCCATGGGAGGAGGTTGCGGAGGAGAACTGGAAGGAGAAAGCCCCTGAGAAGCTTGGAGACCAGCGACAAGGGTAGGTGGAGCGGCTAACTTTCCCCTCCCTTGCATCCCGGACTGCTGGTGGGCTCCTGGGCAGTTGGAGAGACCTGCTAACACCAGCCCAGATGGCTGCTGCCAGTGAGCGGTGAGCCTCTTGAGGACACAGCACCAGGCTCCCAGCTCCTCCGGGGCATCTCCCGGCCCACAGACCCAAGCCGATTGACAGGCACCGTAGTGCCTCATTCTCCCCTCCCCCTTCCTTACCCATGGCTGCCAAGAGAGACAATTTAGCCACCATGGAGGCATCTGAAGGGAATGGGACCTTTCCATTTGGGGCCCTACAGCAGACTGAGGGGTACTCAGACTGTGAGCTCCCTACCCGCCAGCCCTCCCAGGTGCTGCTGGCCTGGTGACTCCAGGAAAACAGGGCGGCCCCTGAGGCTGAGAGACATCGACCCAGCTTGGGCACCCTGTGGGTGACTTAGGACCAACATGCCTTTCCCTGGTGGGGTCAGGGATTGAATTCTGGGGCCCAGGGGTCAGACCTGCAGACCAGACCCGGTGCACCCAAGTCTCGCATTGCCCTGGGGCACAGAAGGGATATTTGTGAACATGCTTACTAAGGTATGTGTGCCTTCGGGGGTGGATCAGTGTGCTTGAGGGGCAACTCTCCTCCCAGAGGAGGGCTGTATCCCCAGCCCAGGCTGCTATCCTGGGGAGGGAACCTCCCAGCGTGCATCACAGCCAGGGGAGACCCGCTGGCATGAGGTCCTGTCTGCTGGCAGAGGCCTAGGAGAAGCTGCAGAGCCGGGCAGGGTGGAAAGGAGAGAAGCCTGCTCCTGACTGCATGTCTCAGACATCCCCACCCCCACATGCAGATATTTCGGCTGAGTGGGGCCATTTCAGCCCCTCCCTGACAGCTTTGCCCAGAAGCAGAGAAAAGACCTTTGACCCTGCTAACAGCATTTGTGGTACTTGAGGGCAGGCTTACCCAACCCAGCTCTGCCCAGACTCACTCCCAGCCCTGCTCCCACTGAGGTGGAGAATAAGGACACACCTGGAAATCCCAGGGCACCACCACCACGTGAGGGAGGCACTAGAGTGCTTCTCCGGAGGAACAAGAGCTGGTTACAGGACCCAAAAACAACACTGTAGTCTGCTCCTTCCAGCAAGTGCCATCTACTGACAGGGAGGTCATTCTGCACACCCTTTTACTGCATCTACTGACTCATTACAAGATGTGGTCGAATCTCACCCACAAATACCACTATTGGCTCAGAGACTAAACAGGGCATGTCATTATCCAAACAAAAATCTAAAGGCAAGAAGCAGCAACTGATCCAGATGGGAAGAAATCAGCAAAAGAACTCTGGTAGTATGAAGAATCAAATGGAAAGCGCACCCCCAAAGAGGAACACCAGCTCTCTAGAAATGGACATCAACCAAAGTCAGAACACTAAAATGACAGAAGAATTTTGAACATGGATTGTAAGAAAACTCAATGACATGCAAGAAAAAATAGATAACCAACACAAAGAAACCACAAAAAAAAAAAAAAA